>AFIR01000796.1:0-192213 GCA_000223685.2 Zymoseptoria pseudotritici STIR04_4.3.1
AAGGTATCGAAAAGTGCATATTATATATATAGTATTAGTTTCTATATACAATGTTCGAAATCCGAAAATGTTCGAATTGTCGGAATTGTCGGAATTCTTAAAAATCACGAATTTTGGCGGGGTGCTAACTTTGCACCCTCGTCGTATTGTGGTTCGGAGATCGGCGAGCAAAGTCAAGTGAGGTGAAATAGGGACTGCTGCGGTTAGTCTGGCGTGGCTATGGTCATCTTCGGCGAAGCAGGGAGTCGTGACAAGGCGAGAACTGGAAGCGGTAGGAGGAAAGAAGCAACACTTCCACTTCACATTCGACGGACAGATCGAGAAGATCGCTCCGGCTGATGGCAGCACTCACAGGCACACCCAAGGAACGTCTGTCAAGGACAAACGAAAGACCTTCGCAACGGCAAAGAGAGAGTGTCTCGCCCGGAGAGGCCCGATCCGAATGTCTACTTTTAGCTCCGGTTCCTTCGAACTCCTCCTCTCCACGATTCTGCAACAACGCAGTACGATTGCCGGGTTGGAGACCCGTTCTGAGGAGTCGGGTCGATCACGAAAGAAGTACGACCACGGTCGGTGTTATCAGAGCTGCATGCCACTGCTTATTGTTCTGAAGCACCAATCACGCTCCAGAGCAATCGAGGTCTTCTCGACTATCAGCCCAACCCAGGCGTGCCAGGGTCGCAAAGATCGAGAAGCCTTCTGCAGGTACGGCAGATACTCAGCGCAGAATGGCGACACGATGCGGCAGAGAGACGAGCATGCCCAGAGACCACGAAGGTGAGACGAGTGAATCTGTTCTTTCAGTGTCCTTTCCTTCCATCATTGGGTATAATTCCTAGAGTATTCCTAAATTCCTCAAGCTCAAGCATCATTCCTGAGAGCTGCACTAGATCAGGAGCGATCGTGAGCATTGAGTCGAGTGCCTTGCTTCTTCCCTCTTCCCTTTCATTTTTTCAGATCAACAGGAACTCCCACCCTTTTCCTGCCATCACCTCCCTCCATCCGACCACCGGTGCACCGAGACCGCTCTCCAACAAATCATCATTCACCGCCCATACATCGTTCAACAGCTCTCGGATGCGCCCAAAGCTGCCGAATGCTGCCGCATCGCCGAGCCGCTCACTCCTCTCCTCCAGCATACCGCGGAACGGCGAGCCTCTCGTCGAACTTGCGCCAGCGATCAACAACGGCCAAGCCAAACTCCGATCGAAGCCCTCTGTGCCAGCTGGGATGAAGTTCATCAATTCCGAGAATTGGCTGATGAGGTGGCACATGCTGGGTTGAGTAGGCGAATATCCTGGCACGAGAGTGCAAAGGTAGATCCTCGCAGCCACACGGAAGACGGCCGTGATGTTCGTCGTCAACTGCTTCGGCCGAATCGCGCCGGTCGTGGAGAAGCAGCTCTGTACCGTACCCGCGGAGTTGAGTTCGGTCTCCCCGATGGCGTTAGCCAGAGTCTCGACGTACTTGCACAGCATGACTTCGTCCAGGCCAAAGCCGCGCTGCACATCCAAGCAAGCAATCTCCGCGATCAGGAACATGATCTTGTCGTCGCAGCCCATCAGCTCGGCGAGACCGAGAGAGCCATTTGACATGTTCATCTCACGGTAAGTGTCTGCGAAAGTGGGTTGACGACCGAGGATAGTGGAGCCGAGGATGTCGATCCAGGAGGTGAGGGTCATGTTGAAGGAAGCCTGGTGATGCTGTTCTTGTGGTAAAAGGACCGATGTGGGGAGATCAAGGCGGTTCACCAGAGAAGTCGCGGCGGAGAAGTGTTGGTGCCAGGGGATATCAGGCAGCGCATCATCGGCGCGGCCGACTGAGCATTGGAAGAAGATCATGCCGAGCGTTGCTTCGAGGATCTGGGCGTGATTGGTGTCAGCCCCCAGTGCCTCGCATAGCTCCGAGACGGCAGCATAGCGATGGCGGACGACATCATTATCGAGCTGCTCGTTGTTGGCTGGCGACGATGAGAACGAAGTTTCGGTGTCTTTCATGTGAGTGGCGGCGATGCTGAGGCAGCAGTGGAGATATGCGCGGTTAGACTCCAGCGCGGGAAGAATCACGTCCTCGCGCGCGGAGCCGTGTTGGTTGGCGTCGAGGATGGGAAATATGAGTTTGAGGACTTTGTCGAAGAAGTGGTTGAGGAGGTACTTGTCGCCCTCCTCGACGTTGATGACGGTCTCGTGGTTGGGTGTCAATGGTCCGTGAGGAAATTCGAAAAAGTTGAAGTCGACGGGTTCCTCGGCGAACTCTTCCGAGGTCGATACAATGTGTTCTTGTTGGATCCAGCTGTCGGCGGGATAAGCGGGGAGACCGTCCGATGCTGGAGGCGGCTGGAAAGTGCTAAATGTGGAGATTGTTGAGTCTCGTCGAGTGGGAATGTTGTTGACGAAGACTTCTCGTTCGGTTTTGATGTCCACCTCGTAAGGTGAGAACATCGGGTATTGTGAGTGATGTGTAATGTATGGTTGTGGTGGTGGTGGCATTGAAAAGTAGCCGTTGTCGGTCGTGTATGTGAGGTCGTAATCAACGGAATATGGCGATCCTTCTGAAGGACATTGGGAAGGAGGGAAAGCTTCGGCGAATGGAGCTTCTGCAGAGTTGGGGACCGAATGTGTGAGTGGAGGCGGCGAGCTTGTGCTAAGATGGCGATGGTGTTGCGGTTGTTGATGCGATTGTTGTTGTTGCTGCTGCGGCGTCTTCTTGGAGAGTTGTGTTTTCTTGATCACATTCTTGATGTGCTCTTTTTGGTTTCGTCGTTGCTCGCCGTTGCTCCACCACAAAGGTCGCTTGTAGTCGCATCGCAGGCCCAAATGTGTGCATGCTTTGCAGGCCGGTTTCCCTTCTTCGCACTTCTTCCTTCGCAATCGGCATGTGAAGCAGCCTGGCATGAAGTCAGTTTGAGGTAGGCCAAGCTTGATCGCATTCGCCGTTGGAATCGAATTTGGGACCGTTCGGAGGTATAATGTCTCAAACGTACCTGATCGCGAACGACGGTGCATCTTCGCCGCAGCAGCTTTCGCTTCGGATGCAGCATTCTTCGTAGCGGCCATTTTCGAAGATGGCTTCGCAAAGGTCGAGGACGGGTTAGAGGAAGACATGTGCAAGTATATGTACAAGCAACTGCAGGGCAATGTCCAGCAAGCCGAGCAGGGGAATAAACAGCAAGAATTAGCGTTGCGATTAAACGACAAGGTACAGATCAGCCTGGCCAGCGGGCTTGAAGTGAAAGGAAGGGAAGGTAAAAGACGAAAGCATACAAAATGCAAGCAAATTAATCGATCAACGACAGCTGAGTTGGTGGAGGGAGTTGGCGACGACCTACCTTATACCTACCAGTCGAGAGAGAAAGTAAGCTAATTGTGCCGCATTCTATTCTTAGAGAGGGAATCGAGGTGGAGAATTGCGGACTAATTGGGGAGGTCTGGAGGGAAGGATGCAGCCTGCTGCAGTAGAACATGCATAGATATGCGGGTTGCTATTGGACCGTTGTGCCACGGTGGCTGCAGATCGGTCGAGTCCAACGGCCCGCATTGAATGGTGGGCTCTATTCCTGCGTGCCGTCGTCTTGATCACCCGACTGGCTCCACGATGCAATCTGCGTCCAGACCGTCAGTCGATAGCCTCGAGGCTCAAATCATCAGAGGGAAGATCGTCGTGAGCCGTTATTCCATAACTTAGATGACCCCGCCATCGGCAGTCGATAGAGAGACGGGGAGCTCGAAGCTGTTTGATTGATTGGACCTTGACTTTGAGCTATCATTGCGGTCGTCAGGCTGCCAGCAAAATGGTTGGAAGAAATTCTCCGACAAGGTTATGATTGGCAGAGATTCAGAGCGGGACCATACCTGCCATTCGGCGATCGCATCATGCCTCCCCAGTCGATTGTATCCACCGCACAGTTCGCTGCTTGACCGCAACTCTGCGTTGCCCGGTCGGGCAGACATCACGGTCAATGGCGATGCACAAAGATGATGGATACGTGCAGTAGTGCACGACAAGGGCTCGAAACGGACAATCGGCAGCACGAAGGATCCGACATGCCCATGCAGTTTCTGCAAGCACTCTACGGGTCTGCATGCACCGTCGCACTGCGCTGCTGCAGGACCGTGAGAACAGAGAGACGACAAGAAAAGATGCATTGCGTGTATGAGGGCAGATCTTCTGACCTGCTTTGTGAGATGCCCACTCCCCCATTCTGAGCATTGAGCGTTCGGACCTGCGTCGAGTCGTATGAGGTGGTATGGAGATTCCCAGCGGTGGCGTCGGCGTTGTGTTCTGGACTCATCCTACACGATGATGTCGTGCGAACTCCATCCCAACCACGGAAGCAATGCTCGCGGGGTCTGGTTGGGATCGTAATCATCCATGATTGCTCGTGACGAGGTCGGACACGATATGACGGGCCATCCTCAAGGTCGGTTGGAGACGGAGGGCTGGCCGGCGAGGAGGGCTATATTCGGAGATGACCCTAGATGCAAGAAGAGGCTCTCACCGATAGTTGCTGTCAAGGACGGATCTGGGTGTGATGGAGTGTGAGAGGGTGGAGGAAAGTGCAGAGAGAGGGCAAAGGACAGGCGCCGTATGGATGTGACGTCTCTGCGGTCGTGCAGCAAGCTCGACGCTAGCCGGCCTTAGAGTGTGATCAAGGCGCGGGCCACGGACGAATCAATGGACCCCACTCCCCGTCCAAGTTGTCTCAGAATCTCAAGCATCAAAACTCTCCCCCACACTATCGACGGCGAGTGAGCCGTGTGATGAACAGCGTTGCGACCTGGATCAGAAGTCTCGAGAAATCTTCGGCGGTCAATACACGGGATGAAGGGATCGGTCGAGTAACTCAATGTACATGCTGCTCCACGCCTCTCATCACCGCATTGCATGTGAGGACGGAGTGTCAATCTCGCGTGGCCTACGGGAAGAGTATTGTCAACATCACCTCTCAACACATAACAACGAGTGCTTCCCAACTCATCATCACAGTCCTTCCTCCCCTTGTCGATCTAGCAGTCTTCCCTCGTCGATACAGCTTGAACAACGCCATCCCGTATTTCCCCTCCTCAACGACGGCCATGCTTTAGCCGAGCATCCATCTTCCGACCAGCGATTGGATACCGACAGCAAGGAACAATTAATTGCACGACTTTTTGATTTTCTCCGACTCTGTCCCGTCTGCCCAGTTTTGGTGCTGGCCTGCATCTCTGGCCCGCTCGCTTTGGTCTTGCCATGCGTGCTTGTGTCCATGAGTCGAGTCGGTCAGGCGGACCCGTGGAACAGCTCTCGCCGTTTGCGGCCATTTTGGTAAAACCTGTGAGCGATCGAAAGATGCGGCGAATACAAGCCTTGAAGTGTTCTCTAGACGAGCCTATTCGTCCGCGGCATCCGAGCTGTCATATTAACGGCTGTTGCTGGCGATCAGGGATGGATCAGCCTGACGATAGTCCTGCGCAATATTGACAGCCTCTGTCATCTGCTAGGGTCTGTTGGCACGATAGCAGCGAATTGCCTATCTAGAATGGAGAACCTGTGACCTATGCTGCGACCGCCCCACTGACCAGTCTTCCACGTCGAAATCATGTGCCATGGCGCACAAGCACTGGCATCGCACAACGCTGTCGTTCTCGTGGCAGTCGCGCTGCGCACCTGGCTGGGCTGGGACTGGGCTGGGACTGCTTGTGCGACGAATAGCGGGGACGGTCCCTTGCGTGACGACCTGCAATGCAAGCACTTTGGAAGAGGGGCAGCGGGTGTCGCGTTGCATCCATATCGCTGTCGTGCTCAAGTGCTTGCATGGAGTTTTCGTACAGGTCACATTCACATCACATTTGCTAGGATTCGCGGTGTCAACTCCTCGTGAGGTGGAGGCGAAAAGGTTTGTGAGATGGAGGATTGCAGATCTCGCCGCAACAGATCCAACAAGGGAACAGGTCCGGACTGGCAGATCCGCATCGACCCGAAGCGAGCCTTCTCTGGCGTGATTTCGGCTAACCGATCTTGAACCTCGCTGAGAGTTTGAGCCTTGAGGGGTTGACGGGAAGATCTCAGTTCAAAGGAATCCCAAGATAGATGGTCAATTAGCCTTGATTGTCCCGCAGTCCATCTGCTCGATTGGTATAATTAGCCATCTCAAACGAGGTCGAATCAGGAAGGAGCGACAAGGATGTATCGACTTGAGCAAGTCAAGCCACAGCCACTTATCGGCGGTCCACTACCGCCCGGAGTCGACCGTCCACACGAATGGAGGCTTGTGACCACAGACGTGCAGGGTTCGCTTGACCAAAGAGCTCCCGAGTCAGGCATGCCTACCCGCGCGATGCTATCGAGGCCATTGGCCGCCTGCACTGTGACCTGCAGCAAGTAGCAGCGGCGAGCAAGCGTTGTGATGGATGCGAACGGGCGAGGGTCGGCGAGTGGGAGAGACTTGTCACTGGGATGGCACACTGCAGAAGCGCTTCGTCCAGGGCAAGTATAGAAGAACGCTGCATGTCGCCCTCTCGCGCGTGGGTGACCGCTTCAACACTGCCCTTTCCCGTCGAACCTCTGTTCTTGATATTGCTGCGTTCGATGACTTACTACTGCGATTAGAGACCGGATATGACACACTGGCAACGGTGGCACCGCGATTGTTGATACCTATCGACAAGCGAACATACCTCGGATTTTCGCCTTTTACCGCCCACGTGATGCAGGCCATCACGTCTTTCTCGCCCATCGAGGCAGGTGCAGATGTGGTCCGACGAGAGGCTTTCAAGACCGCTTCGGCTGCATTCGATGCGAGGCCGATTTCCATGTTGTCTGAAGCGACCGAGATCTTTGATACCGACTTTGAGGACGACAGCGACTACCAACGGTCCGGGAGTTTCGAATCGGTACGTCGATACATCCGGCTCTACCAAAGAGACATGCCAAACTAACAATACTGCAGTACGATAGCAGAAGGAGGTCTCAGACAACGATATCCTCCTACGATGAAGCGACCACGCCGACGTCACGCAATAGCCTCACTCGCAATCAGCTCAACCTTCGCATCCAGCCAGTGGAAGGTCCCAAAGGACCTCACCTCTTCCGAACTTCTCAAATCTCTGCGGAGCTCGACTACTTCGACTATGCGCTGCAGATGTCTCCTGTCTTGCCCAAGGAGGAAGCTCCGCGGACTGATACAGCACTGTCCAACGACACCGTAGTGACACCGGTCAGCCAGCAACGTCCAACGCTCTCCCTCGACTCCGCTTTGTGTCACCCGGAGGCAGATCCCTATGCTCACATTCGATCGTGGTCTCCTGACCAGGTCATCGAATGGATGTATCAGGCTGGCATGGAGGCTTCTGTCATGGAGTGTTTCGAGATGCACGATATCAACGGAGCTGTCCTCCTCGACCTGGACTTTGACGATCTCAAGGAACTCGGCATCCAATCATTCGGCAAGCGACACAGCCTGTGGAACGCCATCTGTCTACTGCGCGGAGAAGATGGCATGCCCAGCCCGACAAAGACTCCCTTCCAAGACATCAGCCGTCCATGCACATCCCACACGAACCAATGTGCGACACCCATTGACGACTCCAGATCGACGACTCCATCTGGTCGCAAACGACGTGGTCGGAAAGCACCCAGGACAAGCGATGTTATCACTCCCGCCGAGTCCGTCTCCATCGTTGCTATTGAGCAGCTACTCCCGAAGCCACACAAGTGTGCGAAGGGCGAGCGATGTGCAAAGTGGAGGAAGCAGCAACGTGAACTACAACAGCTGCATGACGAACACGGCATAGGCAGATTCCCAGTTAGCCCGACCAATGGTGGAAGAATATTTGTCGCCGGCGACCCAGGTAATGCTGTCACTGCTGCCAACATGGTTCCAACGGATGTCCTACGGCGACCGGAGCACCGAGTGGAAGATCCATTTCGTCCAACATCAGAAGCCATGCCATCTGTCATAGCCTCTTCCGGAATCCTCAGCCCTGGTCAGCTTCCTGAATTCGCTCTTCACGAAGACGTGCTCAATCGACTTGGCTCTCGTGACCCTCAAGACAACGTCAAGCACTTCCTCCACTACCAGCACATGTCCGAGTCGCCGCTCCCATCACCTACGCTAGAAGCACCAGGAACTCCTCCATACGAGATGTTCCCACCGCAAGCCGTTTATCCCTTCCCAGCTCATCATCAAGAAGCTCCTTCGGTACTTCAAGCAGCAGCACATCACGACACCAACTTCCGATCCCTATCAAAATTGGACATTCCTCGCTCGGTTTCCGCAGGCCCTCAACTTCATCAGCGAACTCTCCCAACCCCTCAGCAACAACGCTCTCTTCCGTCCTCTATCTCCCGCGCCGCTACTGCATCACCTTCCCAGCAACAACCAACAATCTATCGCCTGGGAACGCCAGCCTCCGAGGTCGATGTGCCAGTCCACCACAATCCTTCCGACCCTGTTCCTTTTGCCCGTGACACCTCACAATCCGTACCACCGAACATGCAATACCGACCACAAGCCTCCCTGTCGCGCGCACCGTCCACATCCCGCGCCTGGCGTCGTCCTTCTCTCGCACTTCCTTCAGTCTCTGAAAACGCCATCCTCACAACCGGCGCCGCGGATCCACAACCGACTCGCATCCCAGATCCAGCGCACCACCCTCCAACGACCAAGACCTTCGGCTACGGTCCAGCATGCACGCATGCAGGTTGGATGCGCAAACGAACACGAACAAAGTTCCTCCGCCACGAGTGGAGCGACACCCACTGCCGTCTCACCGGCACCGAACTCGCCGTCCACGAGAACGCCAAGCTGAACGCAAACGTGAAGGACAAGATCAACGTCGAAGACTACGCGGTCGCATGTTCCAGCGTGGCCGCCAGTAAGAAGTTGAGCAGTGCGTTCAAAGTATTTAGCATCAAGTCCTCGCCTTCCGAGGGCAAGGATGCTGCGAGTGGGACCTCCAACTCAAACGACTCCGCTGCCTTTGCATTTCAACTCGTTCCTCAGGCCTCAGCTTCCAGCAATCACAAGAACTCGTCGTCCTCTCCAGAACGGAAAGGCACAGGATCTTCATCCGGCTCCTCCTCATCTGCGCCCAAGACCCACCACTTTGCGGTCAAGACAAAAGACGACCGCATTGATTGGATGCGTGAATTGATGCTCGCGAAAGCACTGCAGCAAAAGGGCCAGGGATTCGAAGTTGAGGTGAATGGCGTGAGAGCCGAGTAAACCTCTGGAGACTCTTTTTGGTGCGACTTGGATTATTCTTTTGACGACTTTCACGCGAGAAGCCAGCGAAGCGATGCATATCCTTACTTTCACGGTTTCATTTTCTGTCGAGCATCATTATACCACAATATCATCATTTCGGCCTTTCTTGGATTTCCTTTGTCTGTTGAGGGAGGCAGTGCGAGGAGCTTGGAACAGAGAGATACCACGGCGGGGTGTTGGAAAGCAGCGCACAAAATGGCCAAGGGGAAAGGAAAAGGCGGGTTTGACTCCACTTCGATCACTGCCCACGGGCTTTTTCGGAACGACGTTGATGAGCAGTATCTATACTCCAGTAGTTCTGGCGCTCGCAAGAGCGAGTATCACACTCCTTTGATCTACGGCGATCTCCTCGTGCCTTCAGCTTCCACCCAACTGCCCTAGCAGGCTCGTAGCGCGAAGAGCCGAACTCGTAGCCTCTGCGTTCGATCGACTCACTTGCATACACATCGCTCGTCGATGCGCCATGCCTTCAGCCTTATGGATCTACGCTCGATGCTCTAGTTCCCATATATGAACCCCGAAGCTCGGGTCCAGTGTGCAATTCATCCCAGACGTGCATATGCTGACTATGTCATACTCTGCATCTGCATGTACAAAGTACCCGTCCTTAGCGACGCAAGGCCGAACTCTGTGTATTTTTGGGATGGAAGCGGAGACGAGTCTAGCTTCAAAGGCGTCAGGCAGGGTATTCATGGTCGAAGAGTGCTACTTGGTCGTTGCAGGGACATGCTCCGTGTTGGGACGGTCGAGCGCGTGTTGCCACGATCGTTGTATCAGATGCCAGAAGCAAGTGTGGCTCGGGCGGCTGGAGCTATAAGGCGAGTGGTCGATCGAGATGTCTGGCGGACTGAGTGAGCATCGTATCGCCACCGATGACACGATATCGCTGTAAGCGCCGCCCACAAGGTCGGCGGCTAGGACGACGATGGTCGACTCCCGGCCAAAGACAGATCGTGATGATGATGTTCCAGACTCTTCCAGACCAGACTGGACGGCAGTGGAACCAGGAGTAATGCTTGAGTGGTCGATCCAGGTGGCGCTCAGAATGCAATCTTCCTCTTCCTTCCAGTGTATTTCGACGATGATTTCACAACCTTGCCTTTTGCCTCCATTTGACCCTTTTTGCGCATGATCCACGCTTTGCCGCCTTTCTTCTCCGCAAATTCTTTCCCTCTCTTCCTCTCTTTTCGTCTCGAGTCGTAGACGTCCACTCCGTCCATACCGTTCACCGTACCCGTAACATCTCCGCCTCCGACTGTCAGTACCAGGTACACCTTCACATTCTTCGTCTCCGGATCGTCCTCGAGGATACCCGCTCCGAAACCTGCCTTAATCGCGGCAGAAGATATCATGCTTCTCTGCTGAGGGTTCTTCGGGTAGAATTGACACACTGCTTTGCCTCCTCGTTTCAAGCTCGCGTACAGTCCGTCGAAGAACCGCTTCAGTCTGCCTTCGGGTGACACGTCCGAAGTCTCCGCATTGCACAGCCATTGAATCGCAGAGATACTGATCGCGGCATCGAAGGTACCTGCGCGAAATGGCACGCCTTGTCCGATGTCCGCGAGCAGCATGTCACCGTCCACATCTCGTTCTAGTGCTTGTGCGAGCATTGAAGAGGAGACATCCATGCCAACCCATGCATGTGGTCCTCCTGCCTCTTCTTCAATGGTGGAGAGAATCTCTCCGGATAGTCCAGAGCCGCACCCTACGTCCAGAATGAGTGATGGAGTGTCGAGATCGAGGAGTTCGAGGGCGCGATGTGTCATGGAGGCTTGAATGTTCTTGATACGGGAGGAGGTCGTGTATTTTCGAGATTCGACATCATTGTAGAAGAGGTCCGGCGGGAGAATGTCTTCGGGGCGAGACATGTTGGCGGTGTCGAGATGATGGTGTTGTCGGGGATGATGTTGTTCTTCTTCGACAAATTGAATTTTGAGTGGATCCCTGCTCGTCTTTATCGATAGCTTGCCGTCCCCACAGATCGGATCTGCTGGTCCGTACCGCCGCCACATGTGAACGACGCGGCTCTCGACTGCAGGCCACCTTTTCTCACACCCAAGGACCATCGTCGACACCCTCTTCACACTTTCTCTCACAACCATCTCTCAGCATGTGGATTCTCCCTCTTCTTGTATGGCCTTCTTGCCCCAAGTCTCATGGTCCATCTCACTAACACTCTCCCACAGGGCTATCTTGGCCTCGCGCTGGGCTTCCTCTTCCTCACCCTCGCCATCGCATCCGGCCTCTACTACCTCTCCGAACTCGTCGAAGAACACAGCGTGATCGCCAAACGGATTCTCACACGCCTCATCTACTTCGTCATCGGCCTCCAAGTCCTCCTGCTCATCGTCGACAAATTCCCACCACTCCTCTCCATCTTCAGCATCGCCTCCCACATCATCTACAGCCTCAACCTGCGACGATTCCCCGTGGTCAAACTCACCGATCCGGTGTTCCTCGCTTCCTGCGCTCTCGTACTGGCCAACCACTGGCTGTGGTTCCGACACTTTTCGAACGCACCTGGAGGACAGAATCATCGTGGTGCATCAAGCGCAAGATGGAATGTGTACGAGCGCGTGGACGTGCCGACATTCACCGAGATTGCGTCGTTCTTCGGACTGAACGTATGGCTGGTTCCTTTCGCTCTGTTCGTCAGTCTTAGCGCGGGTGAGAACGTTTTACCGAGCATGGGAAGTGAATACGCTACAGGACAAGGCAGCAGTTTCGTCAGTGCCGGCGCGGAGCCTTCAGGAATGAGCACTGGTGGATATGGAGGATATGGAATGCCGGGCGGAGGAGGTGCGATCAAGACGAGACATAAGAGGAGCAACACACAGACAGGCATGGCTAAAGCTGCGGTCATGGGAGTACAAGATTGGGTCTCAGAAACAGGAGAGTTGATGGGATTCTGGAAGGGAGACAGGACAAGACCTTCGTTATAAAATTGGTATACATGAGGCTGCAGTAAGTCCATATTCATAATCTCTAATCTTTGATGATGCTGCAATGAGGGAACATAATCTCTGGTCATGCTGAAAACTCACTTCTACCCTGCAGCTGATGTCGAACGTGCTATTTCTGTCTTCAGGGACACGTCGAACTCTACGAGGAGTACCTTGAAAATATATGACGAGTCTGTTCTCCGTGAGAGACGATTCGAGTGGTGGGGGGCAGTATGAGACCAAAGCGAAACCAGGCCATCAGGTATGTCCAGTCGAAGTCGGCGATACTCGAGCTACACGTTCTTATGCCGTAGTGTTGCTACTGACTCAAGCTAGCTGTGAGACTCCATTATATCGTCTTCACCGTCGCAGGCCAGGTCGTCCAGTTCCCGAGGGACCAACACGACCTCTCAACACGGACGCCACCAATTCCGCTCCGCCCGTCATCGGGCGTTCGTAACAGCAATCTTCCGCCACGGGTGCACTTCGGAGCAAACGCATTCAAAGGGTCATGTATGAGAATCCATTTGCACTGTCCAATCAGGTCGATCGGATCGGTTCGAAGCCTAGTCATACTTGGTGCAGTGGAAGTCCTCTTGAACGGGTTGAGGATCCTACCGAATGCCGACTCGAACACTAAGCTTAGTGGGAGACGTTACGGAGTGCGGATGTGGAGGTGAAGGATATGGGATGGTAATAAGATGACTATGGCTGGCGAATGCAGAGAATTTCACCTTGATACTTTTTTTTGGCAACTCCTTTGTGTGCGGAACTGGTATGGCAATGGAGTTGGATTCTTTTTGCCCCTTTGCTTGTTGCAAGCTTGTCCTCCTTGCTCCGAAAAGACTGAATATCCGGCAATGCGCAAAGATGGCGCATGGGCGACACTCGTGCTGGTTCGAACTCGAGTCGCGCTAGCAAGTATATATGTCCTGATGTGGAAGGAGCATGTTTCCATGGTTCTGGATGTGGCGGGGCACTTGTGCTTGTCACAAGGGCACAGTGTCGATGAGCAGAATTTGTTATACCTTAAGACTGCATACGAAAGGTGTAGCTGAGCAACACGCGGACTGTCACCGGGAGCCGCAATTGAGGCTGGCTCTCCATGACTGCATAAGCCGAATGCCACTGGGCCCGAGTATTTACCCAACACTTCTCACGTTGCCCGCTACTCCTGGTCCGCACACCCCTTTACCAGCTTCTTCTGGCACTCCCTCGCAGCTTTCGTCCACTCTGTCAAGTCGTAGTCCTTGCCCTTCCCATCTTTACCTTCGTCGAAGATCTCGTACGAGAACCAACCCCTGAAACCCGTCTTTAGCACAGCCTTTGCAAAGTCCTCAACAGGCAGATAACCCTCATATGGCAACGGTCTAAACTTCCCACTCCAGCGCCCTCGAGGAACGACTCCATCTTTCTCGACCAATGGATCTTTCATCCGGTACGCATCTGAGATTTGCAGCAAGTAGATCTTCTCCGCCGGGATCGTGCGCGACAAGCGTTCGCAGGACGACTTCCAATCTGCCTCCACCTGTTCCTTGCTCCGACCATCTTCTACGAGCCCACTTTGCGTGCTCGGATCTGCCCACTCGCCACCTGCACTCTGAAACGTATCCAAGCAAAGGCCGAAGTTCTCACGGTCGACTTTCTCACAGATGTCCCACACGTCCGCCCAGTCCGGCGCATGCGTGGACCAGCACCAGTTCTCGTATGCAATCCGCAATCCTCGTTCCGCCAGATAGTCTGCCAATTCTCTCAAATCACTTACAAAACGAGAGCGGTTGGTGCCAATCTTTGATGTAGGAGTATCAGTCGATCCGACTTGGAGTGTATTGCATCCCACGGCTTGCATGATGCGAGTCCAGCCTTCAAGTCGTTGGAAAGCGTCCTTTCGCTCGGGAGAATCTGCAGGCCAGCCTTCGAAGTTGGCAAAGGGTTGTAGAAGCATCACTTCAACGCCTTCCTTTTCCAGTATGGGCTTGAGGTTTGATGCGGCCTTGACGAGGATGTCAAAGGAGTGGTCGTCGATCTTGTCTCCAGAGCTGCTGGTCTGCTGTGCGAAGGACACAAGATCGGGCATGGAGAGCTCGATGCCTGTGAAGCCTGCGGTTGATATGGCTGAGAGTCTCGCGGGAAGGTCATGGGATGGTTTGCATCCTAGCGAGCAAGAGGCGTAGGACAAAGGGAGGGAGGAGAGGGAGGAGAGGGAAAGCGTTGAGGCAGACATTTTTGGTGAAGGTGTTGGTCTTGTCGGGGCGAAAATATGGTAGTTCGATTGATGTAGTAGAAGGATGTGGTAGACTGCTTGTCTAACAGCACATGTAATGCCATCGCTCCTACCTCTTGACGAGATTCGACGTCATCCTTCTTGGAGAGCTTGAAGTTCGTCCACGCTTCCGCGACTTGGTCGCACTTGGTATATCATCCTTCATGGCCGCGTGCGATTCACATGGTCCTGCATTTGCTGGTCTTGTCATGATCAGTTGAAGAGTCGGGCAACGTAGCATTATTGCAGTGATGACCTTTGGAGGTGATGTGAGTGATTTCTACCAGCCGGACCTGTCTCCGTTCGGGACCCTTGTTTCCCCGGTCCGATTCTACGACTCACATGGGAAGCTTTTCTGGACAGCGTGGGGAAATCTTTCTTGCTCTCACTTTCACCGACTCCGACCTCGTTCTGCTTTCCTTTCACACTGCTCCTTCGTACGATCAGCCACCGCAAATATGGCTTCTTCCGAAGTAAGCACACCGTTCGAAACCCCCACAACAGCCCCACCAACGCATACTGACTCTTCCAGTTCTTCATGCCCAACCCGGCAGTCGGTGACCGCAAAGGCGTTGAAGACTGGCGCATTCGGGGCATGACACCTCTGACCCCGCCCGATCTCCTCCAACACGAAATTCGCCAAACGCAAGCGTCGATCGATACCGTCGTCCAAGGTCGCAACGAAGCCGTTTCAGTCGTCCACGGCCAGGATCCTCTCCGTCGACTGCTCGTTGTGGTCGGCCCATGTTCCATCCACGACCCGCAAACCGCACTCGAGTACTGCGATCGCCTTATGACACTCAAGAAGAAGCACGAGAAGGACCTCCTCATTGTCATGAGATCCTACCTTGAGAAGCCTCGCACAACTATTGGGTGGAAAGGACTGGTCAACGACCCAGATATCGACAACACTTTCAACATCAACAAGGGACTTCGTGTCTCTCGACAGTTGTTCCTCGACCTCACATCGAAGGGCATGCCGCTTGCATCGGAAATGCTGGATACCATTAGCCCACAGTTCACCGCCGACTTGCTTTCAGTTGGCGCCGTAGGAGCCCGCACAACAGAGTCTCAAGTTCACCGCGAACTTGCTTCGGGACTCTCCTTCCCGGTTGGCTTCAAGAACGGCACTGACGGGTCGCTGGGAGTTGCCATTGATGCCATCGGCGCTGTGCAACATCCTCACCACTTCTTGTCTGTGACGAAGCCCGGCAACGTAGCCATTGTTGGTACAGACGGAAACGACGACTGTTTCGTGATCCTGCGCGGTGGAACCAAAGGCACAAACTACGATGCCGGCAGCATTTCCGAGGCAAAGGCAGCACTGGAGAAGAAGAACCTTCGACCTCTCCTCATGGTGGACTGCTCTCACGGCAACTCGCTGAAGAACCACAAGAATCAGCCTCTGGTAGCAAAGTCCCTGGCGGAGCAGATTCGTGGCGGCGAGACGGCGATTATGGGCGTGATGATCGAATCAAATATCAACGAGGGCGCACAGAAGGTTCCCGCTGAGGGGAAAAAGGGATTGAAATACGGCGTCAGCATCACCGACGCTTGCATTGGGTGGGAGGACACGGAGACCACTTTGGAGGAGTTGGCGAACGCCGTGGCGGCGAGACGTGAGAAGCTGGGAGAGGTGAAGGCTACGAATGGTGTTAATGGGCATGCTTGAGGGGCGAGGACATTAAAATGGCGATACGGCGTTAGTTGGGAAAGACGGGGTATGGTTAGGGCGATTTAGTGACGTGCTTGCGATTGAATGATTGAAATGGCATGGCTCGGCGGAGGATTGTTCAAAAGTTTATACCAATAAAAGCGATGAAATTATACCACTTGAGCTTTGCTCGCGTTCAGCCGCCAGCGAGGGACGTCCTTTCCAAATGTTTTGTGGTCAATACCGGTCTCCATGGTCGTCACACGAATACTCCTCGACAGTTGTACGCCTTCAGGGCGATCGTGCCTCCGTGGCAGCTCGTGTCACTTCGCTTTCCAGATCTGGAGTCGGACCCTGTTCTTCACGGCCGACGGGTCTGTGATAGCATTTGGCATGGTGAGAAGCACATTGGCGTGTCGCCTCGCATTGTTCAAGCGAGCTCAGCAACTTCAGAACCAGGACTTTCCTTCCCTCCGCTTCTGCTCCTTCATCTCGTCCATCTACGAGTGGTTAGCGATGACATGATGTAAAATAGTTGCAAGCACCTTACCCATGACTTCTTGCATTCTTTATACGCACTATTGCGAGTGGTCAGTACGAAGCCCACATCCTCAACCCTCCCGCTAAGCGCACTTACTCGAAGTAATCCTGGCACATCTTCCGATCACCACCGTTCCTTCTTAGACATTTCAGACTTCTCGTCGCTGCTTCTTGACATGGATCGAAGTATTCGCTATTTTGCTTACTGTTCTCGTTGTCAGACGGTTCTTCTTCTCGGCTTGATCTCGATGAATTGCAAGACACACCTCGAGAACCTCTTGCCGCCTTTATCCCAAGCCGTCTCTGCTTTGGCTTCTTCGTCTTCCTTGCCCGCCATGAATGTGCGTCCTGATGGAAGTGTAATGTGTGCTACGACATCGACGAGACGTTCGAGAGCGCCACTCGAGACCTTGTCGTTGCTAGCGCCGGGAGTGGCCGCGAGGTCACCTTCTCGATGCCAGCTTCTTCCTCTCCATCACTTTCGTGCATGAGATTGGAAGACATTGCATGCCCACTGGATCTGAGCCATGGGACATTTTTCAGTACGGAGGAGCTTCTGCGAGGCCTGAGTGATCAAGATCGGCCCGCTCGGAAGACCCGGAGCTGCGATTTCGACACCATCGACTTCGACTCTAGCGATGAAACTCACAAAGCAAGATGAACTCGTGATAGAGCATTGCCTAAAAGCCGGTCTTCCACACGACGACATCATCAAGCTCCTGCTAGCAAATGATCGAGGCTCAAGGACGTCCATCTGGGTCCGCATCACCCGCTTCAATCGCACTGGCACTGTTATTCCCAAGGTGGGAGGCCGCCCGTCCAAGCTTGAAAAGCAGCACCGCGTGTTCCTTCTCGACGTCCTTGAGGAGCATCCGGATTACAGGGCCAAGGAGCTGCAGACTGAGCTGATGGGCAAATTCTCGCTGTGGGTTGCTGAGGCGACTATTCAACGCTTGTTCAAGGATGAGGAGTTCATCGTTCAGCGGGCGGCTCGTACTGTGGCGCATGCTGAGCCGACATGAAAGGACCCGGGTGACCACGAAGTTACTATGCCGATATCCAACTGTACTGTGGACTGCATTGAAGGCCGCCGCGGAGGAGCTAGCGGTCTCGCGGTTCATCTGATCGTCTTTCTTTTGAGGATACACGGCACGCTCATCACGTCTAGCTGAGTGTCGTTTGAGGCTCGCATGATCGTCTGAAGCCGCGTTCCGGACGTGCGCAGGCTCGACGCTTGCTTGAGGGCGATGAAACGGTGGGCGGAAGTTTTCGAAGATTTAGGTCTGGCACGAGGAGACGCGAGATCACGATCGTGGGAGGAGCTGCAATGGTATGAGACTATCTTTCATATGCGAAGGGGTATGCTCAGTGGAAACAAATGGCACGTCTGCAGCACTATTCACTGACGGAGGACTATTGTCATGTGAAAGAGAGCGGAGGCCGCTCCGGAATTTCAGCCTTAGCAGCCTTAGATCAGCCCACTTTCCACTTTACCTTACTTCACACTAAGACACGTTCATCATCGCGTACTTAGGTACTCTCAACTTGAACACCGCGCTCCTCGTCAGCATCGTTTGCACTCTGTTCAAACCTCTTCTCCCGCGAGAAGTGTGTTGCCTGAACCTGGAACTACGGCTGGCAGTCCTCCACGCCCAAAAGCATCTGCCACGCGCTCTACCTCCCGCAAGCTGACCACATCCTCCTTCGGTTCCGGATCACGAGCCGCACGTCCAATTCACCCCTCCTCCGAGCAAAGAGCACAGCTTCTGCCCACATCACCGCCACATGATCTCTCGAGCTCACTGATCTCCTTGCCATCAGTTGGTACACCACAACCAAAATGTCCACCGACGGCAGTGTTCAGACAGCCGAGGGCAGCTCACGCAAGCGACTTAAGATTTCTCGCACCGCAGGCCGACCCGTAGGCACCACACTGCTTGATCCGATAGCCATCAAATCGGACTCACCCGCCAAAGTGGCCATCACCGATGATGCTCCGCCGAAGGAGGAGACCTCTCAGCAGAATTGTCACCACGAACAGTCCCTCCGCAAACTTCACACCGACCTCGACGACATGCGACACATTATTACCTGCAAAGTGTGCCAGCGCTTCCTATACGAGCCTTACACTCTCACGTGCGGCCACACCTTCTGTTACAGCTGTCTTTCGCAGTGGATGGGCCAGAATCACAAGAAAACGTGCCCGGACTGCCGCACGATCGTTCGAGAGCAGCCAACCCCAGCATATCTGATCAAGGAGATGGTCTTCATATTCGTCAAGCGGAGCGAACTTCTTCCTGACGGAGAGACATCAGAAGAGCACTACCAAATGGCGAATGAAGAGGCGGAGATCGTGACCAGGGACAAGGCGAATGTGGATGACTCGAAAGGCGGACTGTTCATGGGTGCTTTCAAGCGCAGCTTGAGGCGACCCTTGCAGGCGATACATGACCCCAGCGATCACGTCGACAGGTGTCCGCAGTGCTTGCATGAGGTGGAAGATGGACATTGCAATAATTGCAACGTGAGGGTGCGCACGGAATTTGATGACTCGGACTACATGAGCAGCGACTCTGGCGAGGATGGGGAAGAGGAGGAGGACAGCGATGTGGATCATGAGCTGGCGCAGGATCACCCTGGCTATGTTGGCTTCCAATATCCAGACCCAGACTCAGATGCCACCTTGGACGACGATGAGACTCGTCCAGGACCCGATGGGTACATCACTGCGGCGGACATGCAAGAACTACGAAATCAGGGCTATAGTACACCACCAAACGGCGGCTACAGCTCCGACGACGACGAGGAAGATCCGGAGATGGAGGGCTTCATCGATGATGATGTCGTACAATACGACACCGGCGAGGACAATCTGTCGGATGCATCAGTGCAGGAACAAGCTGCGCCGAGGCGACAGAGGAGGAATGCTCCGGTCGTGTTGTCGGATGATGACGATGAAGATGATGATGTGCAAGTCCAAGTTCCCAACCGGCGACGCTTGGTTACTCGAAGACCGGCACGTCAGTCTCCTGTCGAGATCATCGATGACTCTTCAAATTCCGATTCCGACGATGAGCCAGTGCAGCGGAACAGCCAGCGGTCGCGTGGAAGAGTCCCGAGAGCTGTCAGTATCTCGTCAAGTGAAGAGTCGTCCGATGATGGCGAAGATGACGGCGCGACTCCCCGACGTTACAACTTTTCTCCAGTGGACGATGAAGAAGAGGAGATGCAACGCGCGATGCACAACTCCATTCATCCAGATAGCGACGAGAGCGACGACGATAGCGACGACCAGTCAGAAGTAGTGCAAGGCGAAGGCGAGGAAGACAGTGACGGGACTGACGAATCGGATGAGCAGAGTGAGACTGATCGGTGGGCTTTGTCCTGCCAATTGTTAAAGCCCAAGCAATGCTAATCGGACCTCACAGCTACTACTGATGCTTCTCCGCGCCGTTTCCAAGATTCCGCCAATTCACCGCAGCGCTCCCGCCTCAGCGCCAATCAACCCCAGCCTCATGATCCACATCGTCTACGCACCAGCCAGCAACGCCGTCCTCGTTATAGAGGCCCGTTCGAATTCCTACCCATTCCCGACGGCTATCCACTTGGGATCGAATATGGAGAGCACTACCGATACCCTCTGCCACCACAGATGTACTCCCCAGCGTCACTTCGCCGATACTTTGGCGAGATCCCTCATACGGACCCACCACATTCTTCCTTGGACCCAGAGACACCCAGTAGACGCAGGGCATGGTATGAGGAGACGCGCAGAGCCACCGCCGCACGACACGCAGCACCCGCCCATCCTTTTCAACTGGACAATACGTTAGCGGCAATAAATAGCAGGCGGAACCGCCTTTCGCGCGGAAATGTCGGACTGAGAGTCCGTTGAGATGGAGAAGAGGACGAGGAATGCGGTCAGCGGACCGAAGGTCAATGGAGTCGAGAGGCATCGTCTGAGTGTCCTGCAGGAACACATACGTCGCAGCGGGTCAATTGATTTTCACGACCTTCGCCGGCAGCCTTCATGGAAGTTGAGCTGAGTACACTGAGTACATCATCCCAGGTTCGCCGACAATCGGCTGGGTGAATCAGCTCCATCAGCTTCATCTTGGTAGATTAATACATGATGAAATACCACCCCTTCGCAGTGACAATCAACTCCAGTGCCACTGTACAGAGTGCCTCGCGTGAGGTGCTTCTTAGTGCTATCGTCGTCATGCTTGATGAGAATCATTCTCCAAGTCGCTACCTGCTCGTGAGCCAACGTATCCACTACTCGATCCCCCGTCTCCGATTCCGAACCAGAACTGCGCCCTTCAGACCAAGGATTGTACGAAGCCTCCACAACAAGTGATAAAACCCAAGCAAGAGCAGCACCTCAATTGATGTAAGATCCTGCCCCAAACGCCCAGAAGACTCCCCGACTTCTCTCTTGGACGCCAATATGAACCGCCAGACCATGAGATGTGAGGATACTGGAGCTTGATTATGCGTTCATCGTTAAGTGTGAGGAGAGAAAGAAGAGATGTCGAAGGGAGTGCTGAGAGGTTTTCATAGCAAGCGTCGACTGACTAAGCTCGGCTGTGCCCGTTAGTTCTACTCTCGTCTCGACATATCCGAGGATTCTCTCCTCCATCTCTTCTCCACTACCACACGACCAGACTTTCATCCTCGATTTTGCTCGCATTCGTCTGCCGAGCTCCTCCGTGGCTCGCCGAAGTGCGATACTGCGGCGGGCTTACCTTTCTGCAGGCTCAAGGGACGTTCCAGGCCCACCTAGAATATCGTAATTTGCCCGCTTCCTTGTCATCAGGCCATCAACCCCAGGCAAGGTTTGTGTCGAAAATCCACAGTCTCACGCGCTCAGGTGCTGTATCGCTTCATTTTGTCTCCGCTGATTGTCTCTCATCATCCTGCGTGTGTTCTCATTTCTCTTCTCCTTCTGTAACAATTATTGTCCTTTCCACGTTCGCTTCACCTGTTTCGCCAGGCGCTCAAACATGTACACTCTTTTGATCTCCCTCGCTGTTTTCTACGGCGCTTCCGTCGATGCGACCTCGCTTCCACCGCGTCAGGGCGGGTACAACGCAGTTCGAAAGCCTTTAGGGCTTCCCACAAGACCACAAGGACGACCTCTGACTCTCCGCAAGCGAGAGGAAGAACCCTGCGAAGGTAAGCTTTCTTACGCGTAGACTGGGTCAATAGTATGTGTTCATCACTGACAGAGTACAACACAGCTCAATCATACAGCACCGATCTCATTTGGATGGCCGATGGCCGTGTACCCGGCATCAACATTCAGTTCGGAAACGCCGATCCATTGACCGTCTTCTTCGACACTGGCAGTACTCCGTTCTGGGTTCCCGGCGCGAATTGGGAATGCGTGGACGACATCAGCGGGAACATCAACAATATCACTCATCGCGATCGGAAAGCCTGTGGCGAGACCAAGACTTTACCGGCCGATTTCTCATTCTCCGGTGGAGCGATCCCCGACCAGGGGTTCCACGCCTCGTACGTGAATGGTGAGCTCGGTGCTCTCGGTGTGGTCGGCTACCAGGACGTTGCTTTTGTGGGATCAGGCCTTACTATTCCCAAAGTCGTCACCGGCGTCGCTAGTGAGATTGACAACGAGGAGGACAACAACTACGGCCTCTTTGGAGCTGGCTTGGCCTACTCCTACCCATCCTACTACTCCCTGTCCGAACTCAAAGAGACCGGTGGAGAAATTGACGAAGTGGCCAATATCACGTGGTACCCCTCCGTCATTCAAAAAGCCGTAGCGGACGGCGTCTTCGGTCCGAAGTTCTCATACTACCTCTCCGGCATTGGTGGCACGGACGGTACTGCCTGTGGAAAACTCATATTCGGCGGTGAGCCCGAAGATGTCGCTGTCGGACCGTACACCGCGTCAATCCCCGTGCTCAGGGTTGGAGACTACTGGGAGAGCGAGCCAGACACGCTCGTCTATGAGCTATGGTTCATCCACGCCGACGGCTTCAAGATCATCCCGGCGTCCGGCAACGCGGCACCTACCGTGTTCTCGTTCCTCGATGATAAAAACCCTGACCCGATAAATGCCCCTTCTAAAGCCTTCGATCACACCCTCGTCATCGACACCGGCACGACTTTGACCAACATTCCGGACGAGGTCTTCTACCCTTGGGCTAAGCTTATTCATCCGCCCGCGGCCGTGGAAGAAGATACTGGCCTTTACACTGTTCCGTGCGACCAGATTCTGCCGGGTCTTGTGCTTACTGTAGGTGGAGTGGATCTTTCCTTCAACGAGTCGATGATCTTGCCGCGGAAGGAGAAGTCGTGCCATTTGGGGGTGCAGCCTGCAGGTGATGGTCCGGCGGTTTTGGGCGTGACGTTTTTGGTCAATGTGGTGACTGTGCATGAGCTTGGGGATAAGCCGGCCGTGAGATTTGCGCAGAGGATGTAGTATATACTGGCGGTGGTTCTTCACCGAAACAAACGTGCATATCCGCATGGATGAGAGTTTCGTACAGCGATCAGCTATTCCCGGCAGTGTGATCTGTTCCAAGGACAATATGCACCCGTTTGACGACCTCACTGGGATGGACTGTATGTCGCTTAGTCGCTACTCATCACCATGATGTGAGAAGTTGCTCTCGAGGTTTCTGTGATGCTCTCGTCGGCTCGCCCACTTTTGCTGACACCTCATCTCCCTCCTTACTTCCTAATAATCGATGGAGCCATTGAGTATGCCCCGCCGCAACTCTTGCTGCTCTTCTCGCTCATGTAGGGGGGATATCACAGTCCTATGAAAGATGACTTCGAGGAGTGTGATTGTAGAATGTGTACTGTCGTACTGTCTAGGGCACACTGTTCCCGATATTCTGTCCGCGTTTCATCTTCTAGTCCTCCGTATGCTTGGCTTTGCAAATTCGGTCATTGTGATTTCCTCCGAGCATCGAACTTTGTCTTTCTTCATCCAACATCCATCAAAAACATTGCACTTCCAGACCCGGCGCAGGACAGAGACACGGCGCCGTCGATACATCTCCTGGCGCCAGCATTGTCAAGGACGACAGCGGCGCTACGAATGTATCCCGATGCGCTCTCTCCAGCGCCGCGGCCACAATGTCTTCAACTTTCCTTTCTTCACCTCATCCACCTCACATCTCCTCCTTCAACACCACGATTTGCCTGCTTCCTGGCCCTACAGTGCCTGCCAAGCTTACTTCATCAATCAGTGGAAGATCAATCATCTCAGGCGTAAGCAGCGCCTCGTCTTCTCCACCCTCTTTTGCTCTGGGATCTCTTGAAGGTTTCACGGGTGGCATTGTGAGGACTATTTACTAGACGTACATCTCATTCTTGGAGGATCTGGCGCATGCTGCGGGGGCGACGTGCTGTGCAAGGGTGGCCGGCTTCTGGTACATGGATGCCGGAGCTGATGGCCGACTTCTTACAGTCTGTTCCTGTGAGCGGACGTATGCAAGAACGTTTATGCGCATGAAGAAATGCCAATGCTGTTCACTGGAGTCATAGTCATTCGTGAGTGTGGACTGGTTGGTCGCAGAAATTTATGATACTACCATAATACTTCTTTCTTCCCTCATTTTATGTATCGTACTTGATACTGCAGCAGATCCGAAGTCACAAATCGACTGTCCTGCTTCCTGCACTGTCCACGCTTGCGCTTCTACCTCTTTTGCGCCATCAACGCCGACAAGCATGCATCAGATAAGCTTGATGCAATATGCGAACCAGGACGCCATGGCGATTTCAACTCGAATTGAGAGACTGCGGACCGCGCAATCACCGGAGAATTCAGTCAAGCAGACAGTGGCCAAGACCTGGGAGCGAGGCATCGTCGGCGATGCTGCCAGACATGAGCCGGTACCGGACGGTGACAGAAGCCAAAGCTCTACGTGATGTCCATCGCGGGCCAACATCGTATGGAATCGCCTGATGCTCTCTCTCGACACACTCGGAGCGGGGCACCGTCCCGTGGAACAGCGCCATCATCTCGTACGCCAGGTATATGAAAGCAAGCATGTATCCCTGGAGCCCGGACCTCGATGCTTGGAGCTCTGTCGATGTCTCTGCACTTCTTTTTCACCATTACCAGCCCAGCAGATATGCTTTCGACTCCATGCGGGCAGGCATGGGCATCCCCAGAGCCGTTGGTCGCAGCGAATGGTTGGAAAGGATAGCCGACATGTGCATCGCCGTGTCGGAGAAGCGAGGGCTCATGGATTGTGGCCGAGCTTCAACATCGCTGCATCGTGCTCAACAGGGCCAGCGCCAACGCCTGGGTAGGACGGGAAGATGGCTGTCGAAGCACAGCTACTAGTCGCCATCGGAGCTGTCCTCTTCGTCAGATCCAGCACCAGACCTCGTCCGTTGCGCTCGATGACGACTCCGCTGTCGGTACGCAGCCACTCCGGGAGGACCAGCGTTGGTGTATGAAAGTGCTGGAGCCGTGCGCCGACGATGACCTGAATCAGGAGGACCGCTAGCATCGCGCGGCTGAGGCCTTCTTGCCGACGTGATCGTCTGCGACTGATACAGATCAGCGTTCGCACGCCTGGACGACGGTCGTGGCTCGCGAGACGTGTCACTAGGTGGACGAGCAGCCCTGTACGGCAGCGCATAGCTGATGACTGGAGTCGCACTCTCACGACGAACAGGCGGAGCACGATTGCGGCCCGGGCTTCGACCATAGACACGTCTACCTGGGGTGTCGGTGCGCGCCGGTGGTGGGCCAGAGTACGAACGCCTGTTCTGCTCCTGTTGATCTCCGGTATCGTCCGATGGTGGGCCCTGTCGATACTGTTGGCCGTGGGAGCGGCGAGCCTGCTGCTCATACATCTGGTATGGAGGCTCGCCACCGGGTAGTGGAGGCAGGATGGGTCTGCCTTGCGCATCAAACTGCTGCCGTGGTCGACCGTCCCTTGGACGTCGGGATTGTAGGTCCTGATCTCCTGGCCCGCTGGGACGTGGCTCTGGTTGCCTTCTGGATGGCATTTGGCCGTTCGATTGCACTGGCTGCTGGATGCTTGGGTAGCCGGCGGGCTGCCTTGTCGGCATGCCCCTTGGTCGAGATGGAAGCGCGGTGTTCAGATCCTCGTCAAGCTCCAGAGACGTGGCATAGGGATGTTCACGAAGAGGGTGGTCTCCTGCTTCGTTGAGGATGGTAGTCCTGACGGTGGGATTGTCCACCCACCATGGACCCATGGGCACTGGAAGGCGTCTCAAAGCGTCCAGGTCACGGCGGGATCCTGCTGTCTCGTCAGCGGCATCCAGAACTCTTCTTCAATCTTCATCGACGTACCATCGCCTCGGGCAGATTGGATACACTGTGTCGGTCCAAGTGGTCCAGCAGGCGGTGCTGGTGGAAGCGTATCCATCCAAGCTCCGGTCTGATACAGGAAAGCGGCGATGCTGGCGCAAGTTCCGCAGCTCAGTGGGCGCGCTGCCGAGTGCAACGAACACCGAGGAGTGTTCCACTGCTCTGCCATGATGATGGTGTTTCGAAGTCGGTGTCGACGTCGAAGACGGCAAGTGTCATCGATGGTACAGCTCTAGCGAAGCAGATGACCCTTGCGCTGTGGTAGACATGGACTGGTAGTGACCTGACGGCACGGAGGTGACTGCTGAGTTGATCAGCAAACGAAGGTCAACGTCGAGGTGTATGGCTGTTGAAAATGGAAGCGATGAGGTGCGTATTGAACGAAGAAGACAAGGAGGTATGAAAGACGGTGAGCCCAAGCACCGTGAGTGGCCCTGGCCATAACCTGTATCACTCTACATCGACTGTGATTCGCAGCGCGGCGAACATGTTCGAAGCACCCAACCACGGACGAAGGTGGAAGCACTCCGCCCCACGCCGCCAGTTCGAGCCTGTTTGATCGACTCCCGCATGATGCGTTGTCCATTCCCTCACACTTCCACCCAATTCTGATCTTGCACACAACCCGACGGCACACCGCCGTTGCTCACCGAGTGACGTCTGGTCAAAACGGTATAGAGACGAACGAGATGCACTCCTCCGATTCGCTCGCAGGGTGAACCTGCGGCCGGCAAGGCAAACGCATTGCAGATCGATCCGTTCACTCTCTTCGGCATATTTGTGGTTGGAAAGCGTAGCCGTGACAGCTGACTTGCTCGCTTGGATCAAGGCAAGTCATAGCAGCGTTACTACCCGACGTTGGCGTTGAGTAGGAGTTGGGCACCGGCGGCGGTCGTGAGGCTTCTGACTGGGCTATAAGCGCGGGGCCGCATAGGGTCGTGTACGTGTAACAGGTATGTCATGCTGTGACGAGAAACCAAGCCAAGGAATCGCGGCAGGCTTGGAACGAGGACGAATAAAAAAGCTGTGAATCGCAGGGCTGGCAGGAGGGAGGTTTGAGAGAGGACCAGGCGAAGGGCTTAGCTTATGGTCAATCTTTTGGAATCTGCGAGCGGCTGCTCTATCCGCGGTAAATGGTTGAGCAGATACGCGACATTCGTTGAAGTGGCGCTCTGCCAAAGCTCGGCTGTGCTGTATCAGGCTGAAAGAAGCCATGATCCTCCAGTCCGGGCATGTAAGCAGCATGACAAGCCGTGTGAAAATCACGAGAGATCTTCTTTCACGATATGAGTCTTTTGACATACATCGACACAAACTGGCCATACCCGGTCCTTGAATCTCAAGCTCAGAGGAAATAGTACAACCACAACGGAAATCGCCATTTATTCAAGAAATCGCCGGAGCCATGAGCAAGCGCTCGTTACCACATCTAGAAGAGATTCTCCAAACACGAGTGATCCATCGCGAAACGAGACATTTCCCAATCCGGAAGGAGCAGAAACCAAGTGAATAATCTTCCTCCTGCCACACAAGGATTGTGACTCGCCGGAGCGGCACGATGGCGCAACCCGCTGCAATTGGTTCCACTCTCACAACCACTTCCCTACAACGTCCGACTCCATACCACTGTTCGTCCACAACTTCTGAGCAACATGAAGTCCTCCTCACCCCCTTTCATTGGCCGCACCAGCCACTACCCGCCAGCCAATGACCTTCAACGGGTAAAGTTCTAATGAGCTACACCGCCCTTGACAGGTGCCACGTGGAACCCTTCGCTCTGTACCTCCAACGGTGACCAGGCGTTCGCGCGTGTGAGGGACTAGTCGGTGCCGGCGCGAACTACATCGCGACTTCTTCGTGGTGCGGTGAGGCATCGAATCATTTGCCTTCGAACTTCAATCTTTGCGCAATTTCGATGGTTTGCCTTGCTTCACTCGCCAGTATGCCTTCGCTTGTCCGCAGGGACATATGCACCTCATTCGGAGTGTGGAAACTTGCCGGAATGGATACCGAAACCACGCTGTGTATAGTGAGGTCGTCACCGCATGATATGGCTCAACTGCTCGAGACTCGGAGGCCGGCAAACTAGTTCGAATCATCTTCGCTGGCCCTCGCAGGCTCTCGGCAGCAGAGCATGGACAACGGAACGTTGCTTGCTCGCGGGGCCAGTTGATGTGAGAATAGGCGGCCATCCGCGAGTGGATGACACCAGCATTCGGCCTGATGATATGTCTTCTGTCTTGTCTCTTCTCGTCTACGGCTCTTGCGACTGTCCACTCCCCATTCTCCCACTCCATCAGCTGACCGAACGATCATGCACTCGTAACCACCACCTCTTTCTCCTTCTCTTCGTCGTCCGTCCCATGACTTAGGTTCTTCCGAGATAATCCGTCCACTCTCCGTCCCTTGACTCTGCCTATCCTTCCTCCTTCAACCCTAACCCTAACACCACCTTCCGTGCCCGACGATCTCGCACAAATAGCTCTTACGATATCCACTTCGCGCCTGTTCATGGACATGAACGAGATGCGGTAAGCTGAACGAAACCTGAGGAATGGAGTGAATGTCTTAGAGCCTCATATGCTTCATTCAAGTATGAGGATGCTATGCAATGTACACTGCTCTCAACGTCTCAATCGTCAACTCCCCAATTCGTCCGCAAGGTCTTTCCAACGCTTCTTCCTGTCCATTAGCGATACTGTAATCTCACTTCCTCATCAAAGCATCCAATGCCATCCCCATCGTTTCATGCATTCTCCATCCCAAACCTCATCGAAAAGTGAACAACGACCCCCTCAACGAGCTCCCCAAAGTCTTCTCCTCAGCGTTAGCGTCACTCTACTCCGCCAACCCACCATCCTCAACCCTCACCCCTCCACTCTTCTCCAAAATCTCCTCCTCCCAAACCGTCCTCTCCTCCCTCAACTTCCTCTTCACATACCCAATCGTCACAACCGCCCACACAGCCGCCCACGCAAACGGGAAACTCCACCCCACCACAAAAGCCGCCTCATGCTGAATCGTAAAAACCAGTACGGTCGTCACAACCGCACACCCTTCAGCTCCAAACGCCCAAAAGACACCTAAACGGCGAAGCATGGCGCGGAAGACGTGGCTCGCTTCGTAGCGCTTGTTGAGGGCTTCGCGGTAGGGTGTGCCGCCGGAGCCGTCGACGGCGATGACGTCTTCGATCATGGTGTAGATTGCGGGACGCAGTTGGGCGCCCTTGGGGATGGAGGACATGCGGCACGGGGAGGGGATTTGGTAGTAGCGGAGGAGGTCGACGAGGAGGAGTTCGGTGCCGAAGACGAAGAGCATAGAGGGGAGGGGCATGGCGAGGAGGCGGATGGGAGGGTTTTCTTGGACGGTGCCGCTGGAAATTCGTTAGTAGGGTGTTCTTGGAAATCGCGATCGCAAAAACTTACACAATCAACTCGATCATCACCGCGACCCAGCCGAGGGTGAAGTTGAAGTGGAACCAGTCAAAGTACCATCGATGTGCGCCGATGACGCGACATGTGCTGTTCTTCCGGAATAGTCGCCATGCACGGATGAAGTATTCGAAGATACTGACGCCGCCCAGAGCAGCTGTGACGATCGTGAAGACCAGATTGGGTGAGAGGTCAGTCATATACCAGAGTGTGAAGTATAGTGCGACCGGAGCAACGATACAATCGATCAGTACCATCGACCAGAAGAAGAGAATCGCCCATTTCCGTGACCGCAGATCGTAGTTGAGTGGCGGAGGTTCCGGCTCGAATCCAATCGTTTCTGAGATATCACTGTCTTCACTTCCTCCTTCAGCATTCCTCTCAACATCACCATTCGCTTCTACACTCTGCCGTCGTTGTTCTGCTTGTTGCTGTTCTCGATCTGACACTTCATTCCCGTGCGCAATCATTCCTGAAGATCGACGTCGGGTCATGGCCAAAGAGGGACGCCCGTAGGGTCCATCGCGACGGACATCAAAGTCTCGCGAGCTCCTGCCGCCATAGTCCATGCTCTTCCTCCCCGGAGCATCCATACTTTTCCGCGTCGCATGTGATGGTTCTGGGCGTTTTCTTCCACCGTTGGGATCCATGCTTTTCCGTGTTGTTGGCATTGAGTTGGTCCATGGTAGCTGGACGCTCTTTTTGCGTCCGGCCGACGGTGTGTTTGATGCGGTGGTTTTGAGAGCTGACGCGGGTAATACGGAGTCGGAGTGGTGTGTGGTCACGCGGAGGTCGGCGGGAGGTGAGGGTTGATCGAAAGCACCATCGTGGCGTTGATCGAAGTCATGTTTTTGTGCGTTGTCGTTGCTGTCATGGTTCCGCCCGTCGCCGTCCATGGCCGGGATCGAGGAGTAGATTTGCCTTCGCCGGGATGAGGTGGAAGTCGGTTGATCGGATGAATTGCTCGCCGTTGATCAATCCTGTGAATGGATCTGTCCGGCGCGTGAGATGTCGACAGCGAGAGGCCAATTAATGAATATCGGTGGTTGTGAGAAGTGGAGTGAGAAGGAGACGGGAAGGAGAAATACATCGAAAACGTGAGACTGGTTCGGAGGAGTGACGATGGACGGAGAATCGGTGAACGATCAAGCCGAACCAGAGGGAACCGGTTTCATGGATCTCCCATCAAATTGCTGACCCATTTGATGAACACAGCCATCAAAATTCACAACTTCTCACCTGAAGCCGACGTCATCATCCAGACAACCTAAGCCGTCTTGGCCCTCTCTGCCACTTCCCCGAGCATAACTCCACGCGTTCCCCATCTCTTGGTTGCCAGATGAGAATCCGATCTGATGAGAGAAATGCTCAGGTGAACCTTGCATGAACACTTGGAAGCAATTTTGATGGAGAAGTCGAAGCCACAGAGCGTCGTTTGAAGATCCAAATCACGACCAAGCCTTCCACCCGTTCACAAGCAAACTCTTGTCCGTCTTGGATGCATGGACGCGCTACGGAACACCGCGACGGATCCACGGACAGCCCAATGAGTCAATGACCTCTCCTCACCCCCACCCGCCATCTCTGGTACCAACACGGAAGCCCGAACAATTTTCCGCAACCAATCCTAATAGCACTCCGCGGTTTGAGTAGCGTAGTCCGGATGTCCGCCCTTTTTGACGCAAGCCTTCTTGTAGAATTCCACATAGTCGTGAACTTCGATGCAGCAGTAGATTTGGCCGAGCTGTTGTCGGAGAGGAGAAGAAGGAGGTCAGCCAACATGAAAGGCACGTTCGACAGAGCCATGACTCACCCAGCGGCCCGAGGACGTGGTGCAGACATCGTGTGCGTCGCCCCCAGTGGCTGAGGGAATGATGCATTGCGTTCGGACGTACAGGGCTCGGGCTTCGACTGCGGCTGACATGGTCGTTGCGGCGATGAGGAGGTAGGTCTTGAGCTGCATGGTGAAATGTCTTGAGACTGGTGTTGGCCGTGGCAATGGTTTTGGGAAAAGGACGAGGAGACAATGGCTTGCAGGTAGCCAGGAGCAGATGGAGATGACTCGAAGGTAGGATAAAGCCCGAGGTACGATGAGGAGATGAACGTGGAGGCAGATTGCGAAGGAGAAAGGTCGAAGGCAGCGAAGGAATAGTAGGCTTCAAATACAGAATCTGAATGCGTCGCGGTGTTGACCGCTCATTTCTTGCCTTGGGTTAATGGCCTCAATACGAGGAGATGGGCTGATCGACACGGTGCATCCCTTGAGCATGCGCATACAATGTTCCCACTGGACCCCGAAGGTGATTTGGACATTGCCGTGCTAATTCATGCTGGAGGACATGGCGATACTTGCTCAGACAGGGCGGGTGTAGGGTCGTCGTCGCCAGGCACCAATCTCCGCATGCAGAAGAGATTCTACCAGACCCGGCTCTCACACATCGATGGTGGAACTATCGAATATTATGCGAAGCACGTATCATCAGTCTCTAGCAGAATCCTCGTAAGGGACAGGGAGGGAGCAGTTCCAATGTGTCCATCTTATCAGATGATCAGATTACGAGTCGGAGGCATCCTTGAAATCGCTCAAATTTATCAGACGATCGGTTAACCAAGCTGAATACAGCATCGCGGTGGTCACCATTCAGACCCGGCCTGAGTCGAGAATGGCCTGAAATCCAGGATGTAGGCCAGTCCATCCCTGGACTTGCACCTGTGCTTGCAAGCGAGGTGTCCACGTGGATGGGTTCGCATGCTGTAAAACAGGGACGGACCATGACCGCGTGGGGATTGAAGCCGTGGCCTGGAAGGAAGTAGGCGAACAGAAACCGGAATGAGCCTTTGTCCGAACAATGCAATGAGGGCAGCGCGCGGGATAGAACCAAGTTACTAGTAGGCATCGGACCTTGTCTGAAGACGTGCCAGGGCAGGAGTCTGTACGGAGTGGAGCTCCTTTGTTCTCAGTTGCCGATATCGTAGGTAGTTGCCGCGAGGAAGTGGAATGGTCTGGACCTGAGGATCTTGTCAGTACCCGACACTTCCAGGGGAGAGTATTGAGTTGCCGTGTCGGCTTGAAGAGCAGTCTTGTGAGATACCGGGGGCCAGATACGAAGTTTTACAGGTGAGATGGGAAGGTGAGGACGGCAAGACGGGTCACTCATCAAATCAGACTTGAATATTTGATGGAGAAATTGAAGCCCACAAAAGCACGACGGGAACTTCCGATGCGGATCCGTCTCGACCACTGGCAGCACCATCACAGAGTCGAGCACATGTCGTAGAACTCACATCGACAACATGTGAAGTGGAAGACAACAAGTCTTCCGCTCCGCTCCGCTGTTCCGCCCACCCCTACCCCTACCTCATCACCCCATCCCCATCCCCATCCCATGCTTGCCCGCCATGCTCCGCTCCATCCTCTCCTTGGCCACTCTCATCCTCACCGCCTCCGCTCTCCGGTCTCCGCTCCTCCAACACTCCACCGGCCGCAATGTCAGCGCCGCTCTCTTCTCCGAACTGGAGGAACTCGCCCGCATCGTCGACATTTCCTACTGCGTTGGACTGATCAGCGCAGGCATCTCCAAACCCTTCAGCTGTCTCTCCCGATGTTCCGACTTTCCACAATTTGACCTGGTCACGACGTGGAATACTGGACCACTATTGTCGGACTCGTGCGGATACATCGCTCTCGATCATGGCAAGCAGCGAATCATCGTCGCCTTTCGTGGCACATATAGCATCGCAAATACCATCATCGACTTGAGCACCATACCGCAGAAATATGTCCCTTACCCGGGCGATGACGGCGATGTCGACGTGACCGTCACTAGCGCCAAGTGTACGAACTGCAGCGTACATATGGGCTTCTATTCCTCCTGGGTGAACACTCGCAGATCGATCCTCTCGGACCTTCAACAGCAAATCTTTCTCCATCCGCACTACGCCCTCCATCTAGTAGGCCACTCTCTTGGAGGCGCAGTCGCCGCATTGGCCGGACTGGACTTCGTGGCGAGAGGATGGGAGCCGACTGTTACCTCCTTTGGCGAGCCGCGGGTCGGCAATACGCATCTGGCGGAATACATCGACGAGACGTTTAAGATTGGCTCAAACCATTCAGTGCCTCAAGACGACACTGAGCTGAAATACCGCCGTGTCACTCATGTTGACGATCCAGTCCCTCTCCTACCGTTGACAGAATGGGGCTACGCTATGCACGCGGGAGAGATCTACATTTCCAAGTCGTCCCTCTCGCCTGATGTCGCAGATCTACAGCACTGCTCAGGCGACAATGATGTCGGGTGTATTGCTGGACAGGACTCCAGCACCGCAAAAGGCCCGTCCGCAAAACGAGATCTCCTGGAATCAGTCCGCAACGAGATCGAGGATGTCCGGACGGAGAGCTGGGGCATACCTTCGAGATACAAACTGTGGGAACTGTTCTTCGCGCATCGGGACTACTTTTGGAGATTGGGCGTTTGCCTACCTGGTGGTGATCCGCTGGGTCCTGGGAAGCTGATCGGCAGCCAGAAGGTTGACCTGTGAGACGGAATCTATGCAGAAGCGTTCAGCTTGGGCGAGTTGCTTGTTCCTATACTGACGAAACCAATACGAAGTCAAGTCACACGATAGACGACTGAGATCGGTACCATGACTGCACGACTCGGTGGTGTTTGTTTCTTTCACGATATGAAAGAGGCGGTCTATTTCGAAATGCCCCCTTGTTCTCCTCTTTGTTCCTCCACAAAGATCACAACGTGTCACTCTGTAAGTTATGCATTGTCTGACAGACTTCAAGTCGACCTCTTGCCTTGATGTCAAGAACCTCTTCTCATTCACCACATCATCACAACTCCCAGCGTATACACATTCACTACAGGAGACACGACAAACATCAACGACTGGCTCGTTCCCCAAAACACAACACGTCTTACATCGACCACACCATCCCCACAAACCTACCAAGATGTACACCAACCCCTCAACCATCCTCCTCGCGACCCTCGCGACCCTCCTCGCCACAACCTCCTCCCTCCACCTCCCCGCCTCCTTCGGTCGCCGAAACATCGAACCCCGAGTCCCCGCGACCACAGCATTCATCTACCCTTCCTCCGCCCCACCCGCCGCCTCCCCAGCTCCTCCCAAACCTCGGGTAAAGACCCTGACCCGTCTGACAACACGCTACGTCTCAGCACCTCTTCCGACCAAAAGGCCGGTCAGAGTCACGACAATCACCCTCCCCGGACCAGCGCCCAAACCAACCAAACGGCCCTCTCCGCCCAAACCTAAACCCCGACCAACCAAGAAACCAGCCGCAGCGTCCCCACCAGCTGGTCGCCCTCGCCCGGCAGCACCCATGATTTCAAACTACGCTCCCTTCGCCAACGGCCATACTATCCCTCCCGTTTCCGCACCTGTTCCTACGCGCCGGCCCGGGCTGCCAGCGGTGCACCACCCTCCTCCGCGGCCGGCTGGAAACGGACTACCGGAAGTGCACCACCCACCTCGCCCGGTTGCACCGAAACCAAAACCTTCACCACGCCCCACCCCCCGTCCCGCAACCCCAAAACCGAAACCAGCTCCATCGAAACCGGTGGGTATAATTATCACCCCCTTAACTCAAACCATCATCGGTGGCAAAACAACCTACATCCCTATCCCGACCGCGAAGCCGAAACCGAAACCCAAGCCTCAACCGCAGCCGAAGCCTAAGCCTCAGAGTATCAACGGAGAGAGACTACTAGATTTGATCGGACAAGTGGGGAAGTTACCCAATCCCAAGCCGAATAATGCTCCGTTGATGACCGCTCTGGGTCCGACGCCGGTTCCGAATTATCCGGGTTTGCCGAAGGCGAAGGAGGGAAAGGATAAGGAGGCGAAGGCGAGGGCTTTGTTGGAGGGGTTGAGGGAGATGCAGGGGAGGGGATGAGGATTGATGAGGGGAAGGATAAGGAGGCGAAGGCGAGGGCTTTGTTGGAGGGGTTGAGGGAGATGCAGGGGAGGGGATGAGGATTGATGAGGGGAAGGATAAGGAGGCGAAGGCGAGGGCTTTGTTGGAGGGGTTGAGGGAGATGCAGGGGAGGGGATGAGGATTGATGAGGGGAGGCCTGGTATGAGGCGTAGGGCTGTTTTACTTTCTCGAGTGATGTTGAATGGATTGAACTTTTATTGTTTATGAGTATGAAATAATTGAATCACTGTACACCTTACACCGTGATCTCGCAATGAAGTGGTGAACCGTTTCCCGATGCCGGAGGAGAAGGCCAGGTTAGCTAGTATTCTCAGTAACAAGTGCGATACCTGCAGACTGGATTACAATTCGGAGATCCAGCACTGATCATACAAGTGGAAGCCTACCGGTGCACAGCACCTCATTTCCTATGCACACAGTCGAAGCCACTAGGTTACGAATGCACTTTGGAGCAGATTGCCTCGACCTGATTTCACTACATTCCTCAACTATTCGACGGCACATTCTCTACAACCATAGCAGCTCGACATACCCCTCCCCCGTTTCCGCTCTTTCAAACAACCTTCGGCCTCGAAAACACCGGCACCTCCTCAAAATTATGATTCCAAAACAACTTCCCATTCTCATCAATCTCCGCCCCATCATCCGTCGTCGGAATTCCCACTTCCTCATTATGCCGAATCTCCTCCTTCGATACCCTCAACGGATCCATCGGGATCCACAACTTCGGTGTCTTGGACGTGAACGCCGGCGCGACATATGCCTTCGCTAGATCCTCCTCACTCAAATGCGGGACCTCATCATCGGCTATGCGGTCGGCACTGTCCAGCCAGCCGTGAGTTTGTGCGCGGGCGGAGGAGACGATGGAGTCGAAGAGGTCGGATAGGCGTTTTGGTAGTGGGTTGGGGAGTTTTTTGAGTCCGAGTCGTCGGCCGTGAGAAGCTGCGTGGGCTGCTGCTTCGTCGTTGGGATCGACGTTGTCTTGTTCTGCGAGGAGGTGTTCTTGCTCGGACCACTTGTCGACTCCGAGATACAACTCCAGTGGACGTAAGACGCGATCGAGAGCGAAGTTGGCCACGGCGGTGAGGACGAGGAGCACGATCATGAGGGTCGTTTGCACCGTCGCTTTTCTCGCGCCGAAGAGACCAATGAGACAGAGCTCCGCGAGGTAGAGACCAATGGGCATTTGCTGCAGAGCCCGCTTGTAGGCTTCTCCCTTGGTGTCGATCTTCGTCTGGCGGACGTACAACAGACTGTAGCGATAGCTGAGGTAGTAAAAGTAGAGACCGACCGCGGCAAATCCGAGGGTGAGTGGCTGAATACAAGAGTAGGCGACAGCAATGATGAGGAAGTTGGTGAACTTCGGATACCACGATGCCCAGGGTGTGCCTCGCATTTGTGCGTAGGTGGTGAACTTCTCACGAGGGGTCTTATCCCAGAAGTACTCGTAGAAGAGATACTCGAACGTCTCGGAGTAGTCCAAGAGGTTGGAAGCTGCGCTTGTCGTGCCCTGGAGGATGAAGTAGGTGAGGTAGAAGTTGGATGCTTTAGGCAAGCTCGAAGCCAACAAGTCGGGAGCCGAAGCTGGATCTTTCGCAATCTTCGCGGCCACGGCAGCGGTTCCCGACGAGAAGGTAGTGATGAGGAACACCTGGACGACTTGAAAGACCATGAACCAGGCTTGCGTTTTGAGCTCCGCTTGTGGGATCGTCGGTTCTCCAGAGAGCTTTGCAATGTGACGGAACAGCTTGGGAACATATGACACGAACCAGCTCGTGAGGAAAGGCGGCACGAATCCAGTGAGAAGTCCTTTGATCTCAGGTGAAAGGTCGTTGAGGAAGCTGAGAAACTCAAAGCGATCCGCAAGCGCCTCTACGTTGCTGAGAGTACCGATCAGGCCCACAGGTATAGAGAAGAAGATGGTGAACACAATAACGAAGACGAGAGCCAAGGAAGCCTTTGACAGCCGGACGGATGTCGGGAGTGTGACATTCTGCCACAAAACCTCTTTGGGTTGCACTGCCAGATAGCGATCCTCCAGAGGCAGCTTGGGCTGAAAGGTGATTTGCTGAAATGCCCGATGAGCAGCTTGTTGACTTTTGAAGGACACGAAGATGGCGCTCTGCTCAGGGAGGTTCCGGCCAGGAGCTGCGCGATGAGCCTCGATCTTCTCGACAATATCAATGACATTTTGGCGAGCCTCCTCAATCTTGTCCGTCTTCTTGCCGACTATGGGAGGGCTCCTGCTGGTAGGCCGATGTGCTTTGGGTACGAGAGAGTCCTCATCGGAAACAATGTGACTCGTGCCGTTGAGTGGATTCTTCTTCTTCTGCAACTTCGCGGCTTTGACAATCAAGTCCAACTCCGCGCTTTCGAGATTGTATGCCGCACTATTGCGCTTCTCGATCAAGTCCGGGAGGTCTCCCATATTCTTGACCGGCCATGACCTCTCAGCATTCTCGCCAAAGAAGCGGCTCAAGTTCTCACTTTGAAGGGCATCTTGGGGCACGTTCATAAACAGCACCGTCTTGGAAGACAACTTGGAAGCATGCGTATCATTCACATAGCATGCCTGACGGATGCCGATCAAGCGAAGTCGTTCCCGCGCAATGACCAGGAAGATGCCGATGAAGAAGACCCATGCCACGCCAGTGTGAGCCCAGAGATGGCTGTTCTTCGCGATATTGCTGAAGCTGATCCTGTCCAGCTGGCTGGCAGTGCCACCTCCGGTCGCGTTGATGGGGAACAGAACCGGCCATGTCAGGCAAGCTCCCGCTAAGCATAGCGACAGAATAAGCTTGAGGAAACGGAGATACAGGAAGGCATCAAGCGAGTTGTGCTGCAGCACGAAGCGGTCGGTCAACGATCTGAAGTCGCGAATCCACGACGCTCCCTCGGCTTGAGACGATGGAGTGCGGTCTTTCTCCGGGATGGTTCCGAGAAATGTTCGAGGTGCATAGACTTTCCTGAAGGAGTTCCGGACGAGGATGAAGGCGAGGATGTAGATGCAGGCGATGGTGAATGTGGGAATGAAGGCTCCGAGGATAGCGGCGCCCGACGTCGACTTATCACTGCGGTGGCCGCCGTAGTCGCCGGAGATGGAGATGGCCATGCTTGTAGAATCCTGGTCTAGTGCGGTAAAGAGGTTCTGTTCTAGCCGCCGCTTAGATTGGTTTTCGGTTGAAGCAGTAGCGCTAAGTTGTTGCGGTATAGACTTTGCTATCACATGACAGAGCTCGTAGTACTCATGTCAGACGGCAACATCTGGCGGTGAGATGGGCAGTGTCGAGAACGAAGAAACTGGCGTCAAGTGTCAAAAAGTCGGTTTGAGATGCCACTTCCAAGGCTGCAACTTTCAAGTGACGTATGTCGCAAGTTGGGTCGGACTCGACTCCGCTTATTACCGATATGAGCACCTTCTGCTTCACCTGAGGGATCACCTCCGTTCTCCTGCTCAAGCTGCATCATCACAGCTAACAGAGCGAATATTGTGCAGTGAAGACTACTTGGAATGTTAGAGAGGCGGAGAGTTGGGCACTTGAGACCGGTATCATAACGACCTACAGAGCCCAGTCGGTACTGTATTCCCCATTATCGCTCGGGTTCCACCGAATGAGGTGTACCTGAATGGCTTGGAGTGTGGAGTTTGAGCGGAAGCGCGAAGGCACAACAACTGTCTACTCAGCTGGAGCAGGTCGCTGTTCCGTACATTCCTACTGCACCCGCTCATGCAAACAGTACAATCTCGCCTCTGGAATTCCTCCTCACCCTCAAACTCTTCCACAACTCCTTGTCCTCATCGTCTCTCCTGCCCTCACTCTCCCGATGATATCGTTTCAACACTTTGTTGATCGAACAGCCTCGCTCACTCTCCGGTCCCTTGTTGATAAACGACATGAACAAGTCTGCGCGATCGGTGTGCGCCATGACTTGATTGTTCGCCGACGGTTGCAGGTCGTCGTGATACTCGATCCTCCTTTGCTCTTGTCCCCTTCGACTCGGTCGTGGACGGTCTTCTGTCGATGATGCAGAGTCAGATCGGCGACGATGTGTCTTCCTCCTCTCCCCGCGCTCAGGACTTCGAGATCGCTGTCGTCGATCGCTGGAGTGTTTGCTGCGACGATCGTCCTTGCTTTCCTTGTCCTTCTTACTCCGCCTCAAGGGACTGATCGGTGTTGGACCAGCGTCGATTCGGTCTTCGTAAAAGTCCGGATCCGTAACGAGTCTTGTCAATCCGCCTGTGAGCCCGGAATGTAGTACTCTTCCCCCAGTTTGCGGTGGGTCCAATTGCATCTCATCCCTCGACTGTGGCCGCTTCACGCTTGAAAGATCCAACTCCTCCACATTGCGCTTCCTCTTCTTGTCACTTCCATCCACAGCAGTGCTACCACGCTTCTTGTCCTTCTTTTCTCGTCTCTGCTCTTTCGGTGCTGGAGTGACGTATGCGGACTGCGGCGGTGGCATTTGTTGCGACCCGTTCAGGTTGTGGGAGGAATCGTATCGTTGTAGAGATGGCTCGAGTGGTCCACTACCATATGACCAGCCGCGTTGCTGGTAGCGCGATCCGTTTCCGTTCGAATGTTGTGAGTATTGCGAGTCGCCATTTGCGGGAGTAGTATGTCCCAACATTCTCCGCTCGTCCGGTGCTTGTACAGCCGCTGCTTTGGGTGTCGCATCACTGACCATGTAGTCAAAAACGTTGATGTTATCCGGTAGTTCGCCGTACGCCTCTGGGGCGGGAGGTGGTGTGGGAGCACGAGGTGGCACATCGATCACCGCCACAGTATTCATATCGTCACCTTCCGGCGCATCTTCAACATATGCACTCCTGGGAATCATCTCTTGCCCGGTCGACTTCCGCTTTCCCTTCTTGTTGTCCTTTTCCCGGTAGAGATGTCCTTGGTATTTCTGTGCTTCCGAGATGCAAGATGTGTGGGATCGGTAGTCGGTTCCTTGAAAGTGTACCATGCAGTCGATACCTGAAGGACAATGGGTAGAAGTGTCAGTTATGCTTAGATGAGGGAACGAGCTGAGTTCTGCCATAGTTCGAGAGTATATCGAGCTGTACTGTGCGCCTTCTCTCTTCCACAACTTACAGGTGTATGTCGCTCCGTAGCATTGGTTTCGGTGCGGGTCGAGCTTCTTCTTGGTTAAAACATCTCCACAAGCCTGTTTTGTATCAGTCAGTTAGGGATCAGGGAATAGAGTCGATGTCGCGGGACATCTCTTACCTCGCATGAAAACGACACCATGATGGAGGAGGACGGGCGCCTCAAGGGAGCCGAGGATGTTATATGCGCGCAAGGATGGCGTGGTGTGTATGTGCAAGCAGAAGTGCGACAACCAGTCAAGTGTGCTGCGCAATGAGACAGATGGGTGTGAGCAGCAAAGTCGGCGCTACGATTTCACGGGCAAAAGTTTTAGCGTTCCTTGGTGACAGAATTCGAGGGACAGCGAAGGCTATCTGTACGACTATTTTGCGTGTCTACTAAGTTATATGTACGACTATTTGGCATGTCTGCTACCTTATCTGTACGACCGTTTTGCCTGTCCACTAACTTATCTGTACGGCCATTTCGCACGTCTGCTAACTTATCTGTACGGCTATCTTACGGGGCTTGCCAAAGTGTCTTTACGACCGCGTTACACATCTGCTAACTTAGCTGTACGACTATTCAGCATGTGTACCAATTTACATGGACGACTTTTTAGCATGTCTGTTCAGTTATATGTACGACTATTTAGCATGTCTACCAACTTAAATGTACGAACGGTTTGTATGTTTGCTGAATCACCTGTAATACCACTATATGTACTGAGCTACCGGCTCCACCTCTCCGTTCTAGAAGGAAAGCTAAAGTAATAGCAGCCTTATGCCAACGACATCTCTACTGCTCCTTCCACCACCTCTTCACAGGCTGTATGGACCGCCGCCTTGCAGACCAATCCCGCCAGGCGGCAGTGTCATGTCTGCCTTGTACCATTCACTCGATGGCTTCGATGGTGGTGGCAAGACCATGACAGAAGCAGAATGTTGACACCACGACTTCTACCGTCAACACTCCACTGCAGGGGTTCGCGAGTGTGGCACGGGCAGAGCAGCACGCGTGAGTTTCGTTCTTCCTGAGTCCTGTCACAGCCGACGTCGCTACACACCTCCGCCTCGACTGCATGACCATCACAATCCATCTGCCGGCAGACGTATGATGCGAATCCGAAACATGCATCGGCAACTGAGCTTGTGTCTCATACCACCACCGTCTCGTGGTCAGCAGACCATGTCCTCACACAATGTGCTCAAATGCGCGCCTTTTGCGCTTAACTTCATGACCTCCGGCTTTGGCTTCCACGGACCGAGTAAACACTTTCAAGTTGTCTTGCCTACATTCGGTTGCGCGCACGAGGGACCGGCATCGCATTTAGCTCACGAAATGTGGGAGATGTCTCTGTCGGCATTCCTGGATCACCGGTCATCGACTCCCCGCCAGGCCGACTTCTGGATGCTCCAGCTTGCCACAGATGCCATCGCTCACACCAGTTTCTTTGTTCGCCGATCGCCATGCACCATGGCAAATTTGACGGCTTTGTGTGAGAATATGCGGCAGCTCCATGGATACTAAGCCGACATGCTGTCCGGGCTCGTTCTCGCGGTATTCGTCCATCCGGTCGGGTATAGAGAATCACAGTCGTCCATGGTCGTTACCAAAGGCGGGTCGCTACGGACCTGGAATATACTACCATGGAGTCTTTCAAAAGGGTTGTCCTTATTCTGGGTCGACGGCTCCTCGCTTTGGATTGCTTTGAGTCTTTGAGAGATCAACAATGTCCGATGTACCAATGGCGACAAAGATTCAACATCTTTGTATCATTGTCGCTCTAACTTCCCAAATCTTGCGTGGCATTGTTCAGCCAGCTACTAATTTCAAGTCGCAAAGGATTCGCGAGGAACGACATTGGCGATATATCTGCCCAGCGATCATACAAGATGGCTGTGGATAGCCTTTGCCTTGGAAAGAAGGAATTCACACGACAACACTCATCTCGATTAATACAGCTAAAATGGCCAGAGTCACGCGCGGAAACCCTACGGGAGAGACCCGAGGAGCCACAGGAGAGGGCCAGGAAACCACCCAAGTGCCGGTCACTGAAGTTCGGCGAACCCGTGGCCAAAGTAAGAGGGCGGAGCAGAACCCAGCTGTACCAGAGCCCGAAGACGAAGACGAAGATCCTGTCGAAGTGAACCCAAAGAAAACTCGGTGCGGAGCGAAGAATGATGCTGCAGTGAAACCGAAAGGCAACACTACCAAAGCCACGTCCGGAAAGAGAAAGGCCGTATCCGAAGATGAGGACGAACTCGCAGCAAAGCAGCCAAGGAAAGTCAAGAAGACCTCCAAGAAAACCGCAGATGCTCCGCCGCTGCAGTACAACTCAGAGCAAGCAACATCGTGTGTCATTGTAGTCGAATGTGAAGTGAAGGGTCATGAAACACACGACTGCATCACGCAAATCGACGCAGATTTCTTTCTCAAAGCCCCAGGCGCCACGAAGCAGAAGCAGATTGGTGAGATTGTCACATACTTGGTCGACATGTCGGCCGGCGAAGAAGAGCAATCCAAAAATGGTCAATGGGTCTCCGAACTCCTGAGACCAAAGGGCGAGGATGAAGTACAGCTGATATTCCAGACGATTTTCACAAAAACGGGTGCGGTGAAGAAGAAGGTTGCTCACCACACCGCCGAGTTGACCAACGAGAACCTCTTGTTCATACACACCTTCGCCCTCAGCCATCCTGAAGCCTACGGCGGCACTGGCATCGCGCAAGATGCCATGAATGTATTCATGGCTGCTTTGCCGAACCTGCCTGACCCGTGGGCCTTTACAGGAACCATCTTGCTCTCTCCTGCTGCTGACGAAGAAGTCAAGGCCGCTCGAGTGAAAGCTGGAACGTGGACAGACGACGCCCAGGCTGAGGCAGGCCTCATCGTATCGTGGGAGAAGTCTGGCTTTGAAGTTTGGCTGAGAGGGAACCCAAAGACCAAGAACTCGGTCACGATTATGGGACGCAGTGGATCGAGATAGACTAAACATACAGTCTGTAACACTGCATACCGACTGGGCGATATGGCAGCTTCATCGCTCAGCTACGGATCTCGGTAAGTTGTCTATTGTGACTCGGATTGCAGTGCTCAAGTATCCGAATCAATACATCCTTTCAACTCGGTTCCCTGCTCCCCAAGGCGTCCCTGCTTTTCAAGGCGCTAACAACTTCGGGGCAATCCAACTTCCCCCTTGCACACGTTATACAATAACGTCCACTCGACATCCTCGACTTGGAGTTCTTGTTGCCCAAGGCAGAAAACCTAATGCTTAGTCATGACTTCTCGCCAGTCGGGTCCACGTTTTGTGCAATCCATTCCTCTCTTCTACAATCACGTACCATCGGTCGCGCTTTTTTGGCCGGCCGAGAGTGACACAGCCGCTGGCACGAAAGCAAAAATTGGAGTCTGCTCCTTGAGGTCGACCCGATGTCTTTAAGTATGCAGGCCGTTGATATCGAGACAGGCTTCAAAGGGTTTCTACCCTTGATACGTTCACGCATTGTAAGCGGCCGGCACCGACTACCTTGTCGCAGCGTGGTACGATACCGTGCACCCATGGGCAATCGATGCCGTGTATTGGTATCCGGCCGTCCTTACATGTTCAGCTCGAGGCGACTTTTCGAACTCCTGCCAACCAGGCCTCCGACCTCAGGCAAGGTTTGATTTGTGGGCATTCTGGTATGCTTTCGCGCTGTGTCCTTTCAAATCCGGTCATCACTGCCTGGAAACAAAAGAAATTCGCCGGCGACAGGGCCTGCTGATGCTGCCTGCTGGGGAACCCCATCGATCGGATTTTGGAGAAAACCGGCAGTGCAGGCCATGTCCTGCACAAGAACGTCCACTCGGGGAGCGTTCTGACGATGAGGGCCTGTTGTGCTGACCTTTTATACAATCTAAGGCCTGCAATACTGAACGCAGAAGACTGTGTCAACTACCCTGTTGAACTATAGGGGTGGAAGCTTCCGGACCAAGCTGACGGTCACACCATGACAAGCAATGTCCGCCTTATGAACGGTCATCTCCTCGTTGAAATCCTTCATCGATCACTCACTCGCTCGCAAACGCAACCACCACACCGAAGACCACTCCTCATTCAAGATCATCCCCTCCAAGAGACAGCTCAGCCATTCTCTCGCCAACATGAAGCACACCGTCCTCTACACTCTGGCGATTCTGTTTGCTGCTGCACTCGCAGCCCCTGCAGTACGCTTCCGCACTTGATCGATCCGTGTCCCAGCGCTTACGCATCTCCAACAGACTCCAGGCACCCCTGTACGTCAACAGACGTATCATTCACGGCGAGTAGCGTTCTAACTTGCACATTAGGGCTGTCCCACATTCAGTTGCCAAGGTGTGCGTATTTGAACCTTTACATCTGAGCTTTCGACGCTGTACTGACACACAGCCTCAGAATGGCGGCCGTGGCAAAAACCCGGACGGCGGCACGGGCTCGAACGGCGGCACGGGCTCGAACGACAACACAGGTTCGAACAGTGGCAAGGGCGGGAGCCTATTCGTGCTCTCTCGAAGGGATGAGAAGGTCTCTGATCCAGTACATCTTGGCCCTTACCTCGACTTTGCTGACATCGATCCTCAGAACGGCGGAACTCCTCCCACATCTGTCGAACACGGCGGCAAGCCACCCATGGCTTAAACCAGGTATCATCGCATTCATACCAGCAACACCGAGAGCACTACTCGACCGTCTTACTTTGCGAACAAATGCCGACCAAGTTGCCCACGATTCGGCTTCGCAACCCCGGACTGTTGTCGACTCGAGGTCGAGACGCTTGTGCGGACATGGAATGGATCGCGAAGAGCTGTGAGCAAGGAATTGACTGTTGTTTCGGGTTTGGTGTTTGGAGGAGGCGTATAAGGAGGCGTATACGAGAAGCTGATCAAGAGTCAGTCATGGTTCAGATCCCTCCCATCTTCTCTTGGGTTGCTTCCTATCAACACCGCTCTCTCTTTCCATGGGTGTCAGTGGTAAGCTAGCTTCTGCGCTCTCATCTGCAAAGAAGCAGGTCCACGCGTCCGCCTTCGAGATATGCATCTCACGTGGCTTCCAGATTCCGGATCAACCGCAGCCACCATGCTGTTATACCCGGTGTACGGTATATCATTACCGCAATTGCCAGGAGTGCCGATCTGCCCCAACTCTAATGGAGCCTCAAATGGAGGATAGTTGCGACTTGCTTGTTGCCGTTGATGACCTCTCGACGCGTGCATACTCCGAGGTTACGGCATTCGTCGACCGGCGTGACGACACGTACGTGTGGATAGCATTGGCAGATGAGCTTTCCGTCTGCATGCAAATTGACACTCCCTCGCAGCACACGGCCCGCTTGAGGACCATCAACAACACATCTTGACTGCAACATTCCTTTGCTCAAGACAACCCCGCACCATATGCGCGTAAATCTACCATGCGAGCGGCAATAACAGCTTAAACAGCGTTCAATCAACGGCTCTTGCAGTCCAGACCATTCGTTGACTGTTCCAAATCGAGGGCTGAACCTCACGTGGCATAACACAACCGAAACTCTCCCCACAAGTCTACGACTGAACCTGGGGTTTGCCGGGGGTGATCCCCAGATGTCTCGCGGATAGATCTCTCCTCATTGGATGAGTCGACCCACGGAACGTGTCTGCATGCGCCGCGACGCGCTTGTTGGCTCCTTAATCGATACACTCCATGGCTGGGATGGACATAGGCTCGCAGCCTCAATCCTGCGAATGGTGTTCTACGGCACGACAGATTGCCGTCCGCGGTCGAGGATAAAGTGAAGCTCAGCTGCTGTTCCTCCGTGTCCTCCTCGCCCTACTTCTGCATCTCGCCGCAGTCCTGCCAACAAGGAGAAGCAACCATGTCCACACGCTCAGACTCCCCAGCCAACGAGAAGAGCCACCATGGCACTGAACACAACGAGATCGGAGAGAAAGGTTCTCTCGACACGCCGAACAACTTCGGCGTCGAGGTCGATCATCCATGGACTCCCACCCGCATGATCGCCATCTTCTCCCTCTGCATGGTCTACGTCGGCTCTCAGATCATCCTCTACTTCACCAGCTCGGCTCTGACGCCCATTGCGCTGAGCATCAAAACCACAACGCCCAACTGGATGTTGACGGCCAACACCCTCGGAGTGGCGGCTATTTGCGTATGTTGATTCAACGTCAATGGAAATCCAACGATGATCATGTTGACTGACGCCTCACAGCCCTGGGTTGGTCATTTCACCGATCTTTGCGGTAGACGCGTGGTCGCCCTCCTCGGCTCCGTGCTGTTGATCGTCTCCAGTATCATTCAAGCCACATCGTACAGTCTCGGTCAGGCGGTCACCGCACAGGCTATCGGCGGTATCGGCGCGGGCATGTGTGAGCTCGTCGCGTTGGCAGGGTGAGTATAAGAAAGTAAATGGTCGATTGGAGTGAACTGACACCACCGCAGTGTTGCCGAAATCACACCTACCCGATGGCGTGGAGTCACTCTCTCCCTCGTCACCTTCTCCATCGTCCCATTCATGCCGCAGCTCCTATACACGGTCTTGATCGTCCGCTCGAGCACCTGGAGATACTGCTTCCTCCTCACCGGCCTGTGGAACTTCGTCGGCTTGGTCGGACTGTTCTTCTGCTACAGGCCACCACCACGCAAGCTCATTGAGGGCCAGACTGCATGGAGCGTGATCAAGGGTATCGATTGGCTGGGCACTTTCCTGTCCATCGGTGGCATCACACTCTTCCTCGTCGGTCTGCAGGCCGGCGGATACCAGTACCCCTGGACTTCGGGCCATGCTCTCGGTCCGTTGATTGTTGGTGGACTGATGACTTTCGTCGCTTTCCCGGCCAGCCAGTACTTCACCAGCCACCCTCACCCTCTCGTTCCCGCCAGGATCTTCCAGGGACAGCGTGTGGTGGCATTGGCCTACGTGATCGTCTTCGTCGCCGGCATGGAGTTCTAGTAAGTCCATCTCGCCTTGCCATTGCCTCCACACTCCTGTGCTAACGCAATCGCACCAGCTCCATCCTCGGATTCTTCCCTCTCGTCCTGCAATACGTCTACGTTACCGACGCCATCACAGTCGGCGTCCGTGGTCTCTGCTATCCCTGGGCAATTCTCGGCGGAGCCTGCCTCATCTCGTAAGACCTTTCACTCAGTACAGCCCAATACCTCGACTAACCTCCCCAGATTCCTCATGTCCTACACCCGCGGCCACGTTCGCCAAATGTTCTTCATTGTAGCCGCCATGATGACCGTCTTTACCGCCCTCCTCTCCCTCAGCACACCCGACAACCCGGGCTTCACCATCGCCATGGCCACGCTCGCAGCCTTTGGCAACGGCGCACTCGTCGTTCCCGCTTTGACTCTCGCTTTCTACGCCGCTCCAGACGACTTGGTCGGCACAGTCGGCGCACTCTCCCTTTCAGTCCGCTTCCTTGGTAAGTCCAACCCCCACTGCATCCTTTCCAGCTCAGCAGGACTAACACATCTCAACAGGCGGCTCCGTCGGCACAAGCATCTACTTCAACGTCTTCCTCAACCGCTTCAAAAAATTCCTTCCCACCTACGTCGTCGGCGCAGCCGTAGCCGGCGGCGCCACCATGGAAACCGCCATCGCCCTCGCACAAGCCTACGGCTCGCAAGTCCCCGGAGCAGCCGCCGCAGTCCCCGGCGTAACCGATGCACTAGTCGCCGCCACCCAGTATGCCTCGCAAAAGGCGTACTCCGAGTCGCTGCGATATGTGTGGTACACGACCATTCCGTTTGGTGTGATTAGCTGCGTGTGCTGTGCGTTCTTGCCGAATATTCGAAAGTACATGACGAACAAGATTGCGGTGGATATCCATTGATTGCGGTTGGAGGATGACTGGATACCACGAAGTCAGGATTATGTCTGTAGGACTGGGGAGAAATGGAGCACGAATGCCAATGTCAATGAACCACAATTCAGCATGTCGGCCAGATGAGAGCGTCCAGTTTGCTCAGTAGGACGGCGGTATAGGCGTGCTGGTAGGCGTACAGGTAAATGCGCGGGTAGCTTGATGGGAGGCCAAAGCTGCGTGCGGACCAGTCACCTCTGCGCTGGGACAGCCGCACAAGGCCACGTAGTAGGGCGCTTGTCAGGCGCACGAAGGAGAGCTCGTCAGTAGTTACTGCAAACCGCTGTGAAGGCCTCCGGAATATTTCCTGTCTGTTGCTGACCAACTAAAAGAATGCCCTGGAGGCGGCCATAGTAATAAAGCTCATTACTCGATGTATATACATTACCAAAAGCACGCTATGCCAACACCGCTCATGCTCAAGTCAAACTAGGGTATCATGCATCACTTCTCTCAAACATTGCTCTCCCCATTCTCAATGTCAGCAGAACTGACCAACGCTGCGCCCTCTCTGTCATTTCCGTCTGCGATCCAAATCTTGCCAAGCGGCGCCACGAGGCTAGGATTGATGAACGGCAAATTTCGCTCTCTGATATCGCCATTCTCTCGCCAGTTCTGTCGCCGAGGTCGCTGGTTGGCTGCAGACTGCTGCGAAGCGTCATTGTTGTCCGCCCACACATTACGTTCCAAAGCTGCGGTACTGCTAGTGACGCTCGCAGACTCTGGAGAACTCGCTGGATCGGGTTCGTTGTCCGTATACTCGGCGTAGTGCTCTCCTCTTTTGACTGCCGACAAAGCAATGAACTTCATGAGCGGCTTGTAGGTCCTACCATACCAGATTTGGATCCAGATGGTGGCGATGATGAGAGGGATCATCATGGCGCCTCGATACACGGCCTGCTTCAGGAGGAGCTGCCCAGCAGTCGTGACTTGGAAGCAAATCAAGCCGACGAAAATGCGATCGCAGATCATACCCCAGGCACGGCCGGATGCTTGTTGTCGGTGGTCCATTGCGTATAAGAGCTGGTACTTGTAGACAAAGTGACCCATTGCGAAGTATAGCCAGCCAGCCAACAATACCTGCCAAGATGATCGAAGCACACTGTACACCATGCAGATGATGAAGATGAGTAGGGCTCCAGGGAGATAGAAGCCGTAACTGAACACTGGAGGCTGGACGAGCTCGGCGTAATCCCGTGGTGTTTTGGCGCCCATCAGCATGACTGGGTAGAGCGACACACTGCCCACTTCAAGCATACGGAATGGGAACAAGCCTACTCCCTGAAGTATGATGAAGTTGACGTAGAATTTGAGCATGCCCTGCAATGACAGCGCCAGTGTGTAGGCAATCCTCTGGAAGTCCCGGATAGCATCGCCAAAGTTCTCGAAGAATTGGTAGAAGTTCGATCCCGTACCGAGCACCGTCAAAACGATGAAGAAGTTGAAAAAGGTGAAGAAGAAATTCTTCGAAATGGTGGAGAGCTCGATGTCTCCGCGCGATATTTGCCCTTGGTACCATGAGAGCCAGTTGTACAGGTAGGGGACCAACACCATGAGCAGAGACGCCAGGAGTACTGGTATCTGAGATGTCACGATCGTTTCGAGGTTGCCGTGTTCCTCGAGAATGTCTCCCAATCCAGGTAAGACCCTTCTGATCGTCTTCACGTTGAAGAGACCAGCGATGGGCAACAGGATGATGGACCAGAACACCGTGAGGAGGACGATCAGGACGGTCACAGACCATGAACGCACCATTCGACTCGTCCGTGAGAGATACGTATTAGGCCAGATCACGTCCGAAGGCTCAGGGCTCTGGTTTGCAATCAGCTGTAAGGGAGATGGGTCCAATACAGCTTGAATGGCCATTTGACATGCTGCAACGCTGTCCATAGTTACGAACGCCAACGGTGTGGGTGGAAAGTCCTTCTTTCGCAGTTCCTTGATCTTCTCGTCGGCCTCACTGAGCTTTTCTTCATAGTAATCGATGGCGTCGACGGTGTGCCTTCGCAGTCCCAGCCAGCCAGATCTGATGGTGGCCTGAGGTCTAAATCGTGAAAATGGCCTGACGGGCACGACGGCCTCGTCGGCCGGTGTTCCGTTCTCATCCGCATCCAGCAGGCTTTCGCCCTCGGGTCCCGACGGCATTGGCTGTACGATCGGCAGAGTTTCTGTGTCTCTCTCGGACCGCCGACGACCCAAATGAATCGTGTAAGCTTCCTCAAGTCGCCGCATGATGTCCGTACGCTCAGCCATTGCATCATCAAGCTCTTTCCAATTCCTGCAAAGCACAACAGTTTCCACCTTGCCAATGTCCAGCTCTTCGATAAAGTCTTTGACCTTCTGCTCGTCTTGCAAAGTTTGAGGGATCCCTGAAAGCCGCAGCGTTCGATCGGTGACTGTGGTCTGTGTTCCCAAGTATTCCTGACGCACCTCAATAACCGTCCTCGTTTCCGAATAGATCAAGTAGACGGCGATTGCTGAGAATAGGTATGCGAAAGCCAGATACATCCACAGATAATCCGTCTCGAAGTTCCTTGGGTCCCACGGGTATTCCGTTCCGTTCTTTGGCACCCAGTCGAAGCCTGTGGATCTGCGAAGACCCGGTTGGCGGAAGAGGTCCGCGTCGTGATGGGTCTTGTTGTGTTTGCCCTTTCCATCGTCGTCTTCCTCAGGATACGCATCGTGGACAGGTTTGATGACGATCAACGAGAATAGCAGGGTCGCGAACAGGAACTTCATGGCCAGCTTGAAGAACGCGAGGAAGACATATGCATCCAGGCCCGCGGAAGCAAGCAGTTGCTGGTCTGTGATCCTCCATAGCGGCAGTATCCAGCCAAACAAAGTGTTCGGCAGCTCCGGCAGCACTGTTGCCTCGTCCTTGGTCTTCTTCCGAGCAGCGTAAAGTCCTGCCCACCGTGGTCGTAATACACAAAAAGTGAGGAAGGCTCCGATCCCAAGGGCTAGCGAGAAGACAATCTGGAAGACCGTGTCTCTCGGACTGCCCATGAGATCACGGTAGGGGTTGTCATCGTCCTTTTTGAAGGTAAAGAGGTCGCTCATGTTTGGCCACGCAAGGCATGAAGAATCGTTCTCAGTCGGTCGTAGGCACGATGGTGTGTGGTCTGTGAAGCTTGAAAGTCGAAGCAAGAGGCGTCGCAAAGCATGTGGCTGAAGACGATGACGCTCGAGTATCTATCGTGACTAAGCAGGGAGAGCCGGAGAGCTGGAGAACGCCTGCACGCTTCGGTTCGTCTCTACCACCATCACTCTTCACACATGTCGAGGTCGTCGACCATGATTACTCGGTGGTTCGTCCTCACAGAATGCAAATAGTCGTGGGTGTTAGACTTCCTCCCAGGCTCAAGCCATTGATCAGCCAGTAGGTCGCCCATCGATATGGTTCTCGGAGCTGAACATGCGAGCGCAAGAGGATTGAGCATACGGTAACGCACCATGAGTCTGCCAAAGTGAAGTGTAATTTTGGTGGCATGCCATCGCTAGCATTGCGCTGGAGAAGACGCGCTTCGTCTTTGGGATGGAAAGCACGACGCGCTTGCCTTTGAAGCTCCTGCCTGCTTCGCCGCAAAACGATGAAGGTATTTTCTCAGCACTACCATCTCCTCGACTCTCCTTCACATACTGTCTTCACTTCCATCAAACTCCATCTCCTGTGACTGCACATCAACTCGACTTCACGCCTCGCCCCGACATGGACAAAGCCACGCTCCTCAAACCGACCCTCCACATCGAAGTTCAGCTCAAGGCGGACAGCGATGCCAATGCGGCAGTCCAAGCGACAGAAGCTGTTCTCGCATGCCTCGAATCCAACTACAGCTCACTCTTCGTTGGTGGCATCATCACCGGCCACGGTTCGTCGATGAGCCCGAGAAGATGCATGACCGGCAGCACTGACCAGCTTCAGACTCACCACACATCGAACGTGCCACGGCTGCCGACTACACCGGTCCGACGGTACCTGGCGGCATCTGCAGCGTCCACAAGACCGGGCTCGACATCCAGACCTACTCACTGAAGACCACGGGCCGAAAGTCGACTTCACGTCGCAAATCTCACCATACCGATGAAGACGATGGCCAGACTGCTGTGAACCAGGCTCGAATCCTACCTCTTCCAAACACCGAGCTGGTCGGGGAGTGGGACTCTCTCATCTACGAAGACGCTCTCCCTTCAAAGCTGCTCCGATGTCTCGTGCGCATGCTCGGCGTGATGAAACAACCTGGTCTGAACCTGAGCACGTTCAACTGGAATCGACTCTGCCTTCTTCACGGCCCGCCCGGGTCCGGAAAGAGCACACTATGTCGAGCACTCGCTCAGAAGCTCAGTATCCGACTCTCAAAGATCTTCAGCAGTGCTCTCCTGGTTGAAGTGAACACCAACACCATGCTCTCCAAGTACTTTGGCGAGAGCGGCAAGCTTATCAGCCAGCTTTTCGACAGCGTCGTCGAAATGGCACGTCCATCCTCCACACTCGTCGTTGTTGTCATCGACGAGATCGAGACCATTGCTGGATCACGACAGAAGTCCACAGACGGAGATGAATGCAGTGATGGGCTGCGAGCTACCAACCAGCTCTTGACAGCTCTCGACAAGCTTCGTCTCTCACCCAACATCCTCGTTCTGTGCACCAGCAACCTCATCGGTGCCATAGATCCAGCCTTCCTCGACCGAGTTGATATAAAGCAGCTTATACCAAGCCCGTCACCAGAGGCCATCTACAACATCTTCCGATCGTGTCTCAACGAGCTTGTCAGAGCCAGTCTGATCGACATGGCTGCGACCGACTCAGCTCCTCGCTCTGCTGTGGTATCGGCTACAGCATCGACAGTGACATCGCACAGCGATCCGCCCATGGAGGAACCTGCGCCGAAACGCAGAGCCGTCACCCGCTCCAAGTTGAAGCAGCCAGTACAAACACCGCCGACAGTCCAGCCACCAGAGACACCGCGTGCCAGCTCACCTCAATCATCCTCGCCATGGACGATGCTCGAGCCGGTCACAGTCCCGAACTTCGAAGACATGACATTTCTCGATGCCGACTCGCCGGACTCACCTGGTCGTCTGGTATGGGCACTGGCACAGAAGTGCGAGGGCTTCAGCGGCAGGACGCTGCGTCGTCTGCCCATCCTCGGACTTGCGATGCACACCTGGGGTGGAGACTGCTCTCTCATCGACGCGATTGCTGCGTTGGACGCCGCCATCGAGCAGGAGCTGAAGACGAAGTGAGCGCTGGAGACACAGAACTGAAGTTCAATTGAAGCCGCTTTCGACGATGGGAGTATCTTGTCCAACAGCATCACCTCATAGCAAGCATTTATCCACATATCCACACCAATATCAACACGCCTCTTTCTACTCAATAAACTTCCCCTCCGTCCAACCCCTCCTCTTGACTCCCAACTCCACCGCCGCACTCCCCCAATCCTCCCCATGATTATGCCCCTTCCCCGCCTCATCGATCCCCGCTCTTTCCAATCCTTGCTCCTCCGTCAACAGCGTCAACAATCCAAAAATCACCGGACACCCCGTCTCCAACTGCACCTTCATAAGCCCATGACTGACGCTGTCAGAGATATACTCGAAATGCATCGTGCTGCCCTTGATCAATGCTCCAATCGCAATGATCGCATCAAAAGGCTCCTTGCTCGCGCCTCCTCCTCCTCCCGCCGCCTTTCCTCCCTCTTTCGCTGTAGCCGTCAAGTCCGTCGTACTTCCACCTAGCAGATCTGTCGCGGATGCGATCAGCCCTCCGCCGCCAGAGAGACTGCTTTGCGATTGCGAGGCGGTCCACATTCGTTGGACGGCGTAGGGAAGTTCGTAGGAACCGGGAACGGTTTGAATGACGATGTTTTCGTCGCGGACGCCGGCCGCGTGGAGGGATTTCTTGGTGCCGGCGAGGAGGGCGGAGATGATTTTTGTGTTCCACCGGGCGTGGATGATGCCGATGCGGAGGGGTGTGCCTGGTGGAGGAGGAAGAGGTTAGTGGATGAGGTGAGTGAGAGGGAGGGGAGGAGGGAGGGTGTACCGTCGTATTTGCGGGCTTCGCCGGGACCTTTGATTGTTGTCATTTTGTTGGTGATGTGGGAGAATAGTTTTGCTATGTCGGTGTAGAAGCTATGAAAGGTCGAATGTCCCTGAAGTCGAGCTCCGTCAGCTCGCTCACTGCAGTGAGATGGGCAAAATGTGGGGTAGAATCTGGTCCCGCCAGATGTCATCATGCAAGGCACCAAGCAGAACGGTTGCATGTGAAACCCGATCTTGTAAGAGCACGACCAGTGAAACCGTGTCGGCCAGTCGGCAGTGCACTGCAAGTAGCGTGGCAGGACACAGACATGTACGTTGGCAGTTCAAGTACATTGAACCGACCATTACCAGGACGGACAACCGAGCAAGACGCGTTGTTAAGATGGACAGGCAATGTGACAAGACATCTTCACGAGATGTACAGGTAAGATACCGGACCAAGCAAGACATCGTATCAAGTTAAGTACCTGAGATAAGTAGCAGGATATCTTCAACAGACCCTGCCTGCTCCACGAGGACCAATCTACTCGGCATCATCCTCAGAGCTATCTCCCTCCTCACCTTCTTCCGCACCTTCCTCCACCTCAGGCTCCTCGACACCACTAGACTTCCCATCCAACAAGAACGCCCCGAGGCAAGTGATGCGGTTGCCCGTCTCATGAGTAGCGACCAGCTGACCAACTTGCGTCGGCTCCTCGCTGTCGCTGCCGACCTTCAGCTGCGATCTTAGGACGTTCCACAATCTCACGGCTCCGTCGCTGCTGGCAGTCACAAACACCAGGGTTTCACCGCTTTCCGCAGTAGTACCCAGCTTCAAGATCTCAAAGTCCTTCACGCGTCCGCTGACGCCGGCATTGGCTCCTCCGAGTTGGGCTACACAGGAAGCGAGAGGCAGTTTCGAGGCGTCCGCAGCTTCAGCGCTACCCTCCAGATCGTAGAACAGAACCCTTCCATCTTCAGTCGATATCGCCAGCACGCTCGGCTCGCCCTCCTTCGTTGGCAGAAAACGCATCTGATGAATCTTCGAAGACGGCGAAGGGCGTATGACAGCTTTCGGCTTCGAGTCGATGCCAAATAGCGCCGCACCTCGCTCGAACCCAACCACGTAGTTCTCACCCTCTCCGTCCCACAATACCCGCCGTCCCTCACCACTGCTGAACTTGCTCTCTCCCGCTTGGATGAGGAGATCCCGATCAAAATTCAACACACCAGCTTTCTTGCCAGTCATCAAATTCCACAATCGCATGCATCGCTCTCCACGCCCAACGCTCAGCATGAGTTTCTGAGAGGGATGAATCGCGAAATCGTTGACGCCGGCCGGCACTTCTCCCGGTCCGGCTGTATCGCCTGAAGGACGACCTTGAGGTTTCGGTATGGGCGCTTTGATGGAGGAGAGGACCGTCCAGTCGCGGGTTCGTGAAATTGCGATGGTGGCATCCTCGGCGCTGCTGAAGAGCTTCGATTTGGTAAGGAATTGGAGGGCAGTAATCGCGCGGTCGTGGTGGGTAAGACTACCGAGAGACTTGTTGCGAGGGTTCTCGGCGATGGCGGTCCCAGAGAGAGATGGTAGATTAGGTGCAGAGGTTGAGGGCGGGACTGTGGAGAGACTGTAGATGTTTATGCGCTCATCAGAACTTCCGGTCGCGAGGAGACATTTGTCGGCTTCTGCTGAGGACGATAGAGCCAGACAGCGGATAGCGGAGGAGTGTGCGGCGAAGAGGAAACTGTCGGAGAAGGAGACTTCATCTGCTCGCTTTTGTGTGGTGGCAGGGTCAGAGTCGACATTTAATTTTGATCGAGGGATTCTTGCTGCAAAGCCGTGCAGAACACGTTCGTAGGATCCGGTGACGATTTGAATGTGGACTACAGCACTGCTGTTATGTTGCTTGCTACTTGTTCCGTTTGATGGTGCTAGAGCTTTCTCGACCTGTTTGTGGCCGTTCGCGGTTCCATTCCCTTGTAGCCTTGGAGCAGGTTTTGTGCTGGTGCTGCTGGCAATCTTTTTCACAGGCTTCGTCGGGTCATCGTTGCGCTTGCGCTTTCCAATAGTCGATGCCATGCTGTGCGAACGACGTGGCTTCCAGTGGTATGGTCTCAATGTGAATATCTGAGACGGTGCGGAGCGAGATGGGAGTGTTTGAGAAACATGGAATATTCCCAAGTCAACTTTTAACTTTTTTTGTCGGGCCTCGCTTGCCGCATTCCCCCAGCTTTGCTTTGGCCCAGCTCTCCTCGCCCGCAGTCCCTCCTCCCCGTCGCAATCCACGACGCCGACGCCCACATCTACGAGCCCGCATTCAGCACCACCACGTCCACCACGTCCACCACGCCTTCGCTATTGCCATCCTCTTTCTTCTGGCTCGCATCTGTTGATACCAATCGTATCTGACAGATGTGGCTTTGCGCTCGCCGAAGCGACGCTCATGTCATTGCAGTGTCGCGAATTACGCCAGAAGGCCGTATCAACCAGGCAGCATGATTTGACGTGAGTCGTCCTTCCACAATTCACCTCAGATCATCTCTTATGCTCTAGCGATGCTGCTCTTGCGATTGGAATAATTGTTCTGATGGAAAAGTGATGGGAACTGATGCTGATGGCCGACCATAGATCCATCACCCGCGTGCGCGCGACCGCCCTATTCGGCTTGAAAGCCGTACATGGCCTTATCCAAAACAACTCGCCGCTCTCCACCCTCTTCAACAAGTCCTTCGACGCAGACAATTGCAGCGATGATGACGCCGAGTTTCTGCAACAATTTGACATCTCGAGGTACGTTTTCTGGTATTGTTGTTATCGTCATTCCACTTACATGTGACAAGAAACGTCGCGTTCGACTCAACAGCGCTCACACTCCGGCCTTCACCTGGCGCGCTCGCCTCAACACAACACCATGACGACGCCATATCCGATGCCAAGCCTACCTCTCAATCCGCAGAACCCAGCTCGCAAATCGAATCCTCCGTCGCCGTCGATGTGTCCGAATTGCGGCCCAATGATGCTACTCCAGCATCCTCGGTCGCAAACCAGCCTGCAAATGCCACAGGCGCTGTCGCAGATGCAGATCGAGTAAAGTCAGCAGCCAGCTCTCATCGAACATCACCTCAACCGGACGAAGATTCTGCTGCGCCTGCGAGTGTCGCACCGCCGCTCTCCGAGGACGAGGCCCAATTGGATGAGCCAGCTCAGCAACTACTGGACATGCAGAGTCCACCGAAGCCTGCCAAAGTGGTACACTTACCATCTCAGAAGGTACAGGAAGATGCGCTGCGCGAGCGAGAGGCGGAGGAAGCACAGCGGCGATCAGGATCAGAATCGGCCAGGTCGCAACGACCAAAGGCACCCAATGCTGACTTAGCATCCTCTCCGTCCTCCACGGTCGGAGCCTACTCTGCTGCGACACCTGGGCCGCCCATGGACTCGCCAGATACTTCACCGGACTCCGATAGCGGTCAGATTGAGGTTGCTCCACCGAAGGAGTTGCAGCCTACGCCTGAACAGCAACGGGAGAAGGAAGAACACGACCGATTGCTGGAGGCACAGAAAGAGATCGCTCGGAAACAAGCGCTGGGCGACGTTGCAACACCGGACGATCAACTGAGATGGGAGGAGCGTGAAGCCGCAGCGAGATCTGCGGAGGAACAGGCAGCGCGAGATGGTGTCAATGGTCCCGAGCCGGGTAATAAGGTTGGTGGAGAGACTACGGAGGCTGGCGGAATTGTCGAAGACATGAAGGCTGCGAAGGCTGCTCCAAAACCGCTGGCCGATGTTGCAAAGGAAGTACCGACGGAGCCTATGGAAGTGGACGACGACGAAGAGAGCATCGCTGTCAGGCCTCGCGCCCAGACCGGTCTTCGAGTGGACACCACGAGCCAGCGAGCTTCTCCCCGACGTACCGAGAGCGGCGCAACTCCGAGAATGATTACCAGAGTCTCATCTGGCGCACTTCGTCAAAGGTCCGTATCCGAGATCCTCGGCGAGACCTCATCGCAATCTCCCGAACTGTCGTTCGCTGGAAGACGGGAGTCTGAGCTCATCTCACCACTCACTCGAAGACATCCTGGAGATCCTGATACTGCCAGGTCTCTGTCATCTATACTTGGAGCACCACAGACGCCTCGTCAATCCCGTCCGTTGAGTCAGTTCCGTCTGGTTGACGTTGTCGAACCCGTCATTGATGAGCTTCAAGTTCTGAAAGGCGCGGCGGAAGATCCCGAGCGTGACTATCTCGAGTCACTTTTCAGAATTCAGGCGCACGAATCCCCAAACTCACGAACAAGGACTCTTCCCGATCTTGTTGGTAAAGGTGTCAAAGTACTTTCCACCGAGGATCATTACACAGCACTACACGAACGACTGGATTTCAGGATGCTCAGACGAATATACCAACTGCAGAATGCGAATAAGTGGTCTCTGCGCCAGATGGAGAAGTGCAAGGAACCCGAGGAGCCTGTCTCGCATCACGACCACATGATGCAAGAGATGAAATGGATGCGCAAGGATTTCCGCGCTGAGAAGCGACTCAAGCGGAGCACCTGCGCTTGGCTTGCCGAACGATGCTGTGAATGGGTGAACGCTGACGCTGCGGGGAGACTGCGACTGCAAGTCAAGGTCAAAACACAGGCCGGCGAGAAGAACGCTGTGACGGAGGACGTGCCAGAATTGGACCGCGATGGAGAATCAGCCCCAGAAGACGATGCTGTGCAAACCCCGAGGTCAGGGTCGCCTCTCTGGACTCGCGTCGTTGTCGCACCAGAGCTCGCCGATGCCTTTGGCGAGCTCGAAGCCTCTGGCAAGGCGACACAGATACTCAAAAATTTGCCAAAGGTAGGCCTCCTCGATCAAGAAATCAAGCATGAGCCAGTGCCGTTCACGGCCGTGTCGAGGTTTATTGAGGGCAAGATTCTCCCAAAAGCAGCCGGACCAACCAGGAAGCGGAGTCGGTACGACTATGACGATGAGGAGGAGGTCCTATCATCTCAGCCGCGTCTGAAGCGGAATCGTCGAGAAGACGCATCCGAGCCGGCCGAGTGTGCTTTGTTCCAAGCGGAGAACAAGCCCATTCGTGACAGACTGCACTCTAACAATGCTTTCCGACCGCCATCCGAGTTCATCATGCCGTCCACTGCATTTTACGAATACCGCAACGGCTCACAATGGATCTGGGAGGATGATCAGAAGCTTCGCAAGTTGGCGAAGGAGTATACGTTCAACTGGTCGCTCATCGCAGATGAATTATCGCTGCAGACTCGATACAAGAGTTCCGCAGAGCGCAGAACCCCGTGGGAATGTTTCGAGAGATGGGTCGAATTGGAGTCGCTACCGGCGGACATGCGCAAGACAGTTTACTTCAAGACTTGGTTCAATAGGCTTGAATCAAGTCAACAGGCTGCTGAGCGACGGTACCAGGCACAAGTCACTGCTATACAACAGCAAGCGGCGGCGAGCGGCGGACCCACTCATATACCGCTCCGAAGGCGAACGACACCCACCAGAGTTGAGAAACGCAGATCTACGAGGTACCTTTGGATGGTCGATGGCTTCCGGAAGCTGGCAAAGAAGCGGGAGCAGGCGGCTTGGAAACAAGCCGAGACCGCTCGCGCTGCTGCACAGAGGAAGTCACAATCAGAGACGACAAACCAGGTACGCCAAGTCAAGCTCACTCCACAGGAATTCAGCAAGAAGCGTCACGAGCGGGACGTTGCCATGCTCGAGGCTGCGAGACAGCACCGTGCCAAGGTGCTCGAAGCGCAGCAGCAGCGCCAGCTGCAGATGCAACGTGCAGCTCAGCAGCAGCAGGCTGGTCAAGCCGGCATGCAACCCGGTGTGCCTGGTCAACAGCGTCCACCGGGTGCTGTCCTGCCCCAGCAGCATGCACAGATGCAAGCCAACGGTCAGCAGGTTCCGAACGCCAACGGTCAAGTCCAAGGTCAACAACAAGGCCGCCCAATGCAGCCGCTTGTCAGGAACGGTCACTTGGCCGTTCCCAATGGCAATGGTCAGGGTGTTCCACAAGCGCAGATGCAAGCTCGCGTTGCGCAGCATCCCAACATGCAGCAGATGCAGCAAGCGAATATTCAAGCACGGAACCCACAATACGCCGCGCAGCAATTTCAGATGGCAAACGGCAACATGGCCAGTCCAGGCGGCATGACAAACCAGCAGCAACTGCAAAACAACCAGGCCTTGCTTGCCGCTGCGTTCACTCAACAACAGCAGCAGCACAGCGCCAATGGCAATCAGCAGCAAATGATGAACGGATCTGGTCAGCAAATGGCGGCATCTCCAAGCATGCCGCCTCCTCCGACTCCAAACGGCGGTCCACAGCAATTGTCCTCGGGAGTTGTGCCAGCGATTACCCCAATCAAGACGCAACTACGCGCAGCCAACCCGAACATGTCGCAGGAGCAATTGGACATGCAAGCAATGCAACAGCTTAAGACGATGACTCAGGCAAGGCAGAACGCCATGAACGCCGCAGCCGGCATTCCTTCGCAGCCAAACGCGAACATGCAGCAGCCACAACAGCAGCAAGCATACAACAATCAGAATGGCTATCAAGCGAACCGGCAAATGGCGAACGGCAACATGGCTACTGGCATGTACGGCAACGGCACAGACGGCAACGTCCCACCCCAGGCCAACATGACTTCGACCGTGACAAGTTCCACTCCTCCTCAGCAGCAGCAAGCGTACGCTCAGAAAATGATGCGCATGCAACAGATGCAGATGCAAATGCAGCAGCAGAGTCCCAACCAAGGCCACGCGAACCTCAACGGTGGCAGTCCGGCTCTGGCGCACGTCAGTCCGAACATGGCGCCCGCCAGCCCGGCGATGCAGTACTCGCCCAACATGAACCAGATGGGCGCGATGAACAGTCCCATGGTCGCGGGCGTCAATGGTCAACAACGGCCTGCGAGTCGCAGCAATACGCCGCAGATGCAGAGGTTGGGGAGTTCGGGTAGTGGTGTGCCAGGTATGAATGGGAATGGAATGCAGAGTCCGAGTGCGTTGCAAGGCAGTCCGAGGGGCATGCAAGCTAACATGGCCAGGTCGTGATTAGCGTGTGCATACCTGGGCGATAGACGAGGCAGCGCGACGCAACGTCGCAACGAGCCGGAGGCCCGTCGTGGTTGCAGGGCTTTTGAGATACCGCGCAGGATAAGACAGGGACTGCTGAAGAAGCAGGAAAGCGAAAGCAGCAGCTTGAGGGTAGTTGAGTGCTATGAAGCATGAATCCACACACCCATTTTGAATAACAGTCAGTACAGACTCAGTGCGCCGAATGTTGTTGTTCGATGCACTCGCTCGGTCGAGGTGAGCTTTTCGACACTGACCAACTACTGCAATCTAAAGTCTACGCCTGCTTCTACGTCTACCTTTACGCCCTCTCCGCGGATCCTGCTATGTTACCTGTACTTCTGGTAGACTGCTCAGCTAACTTGCCTATACACAAGGTGTCCTACTAACTTCAAGCCTAGCAGAAAGTGGGGCAGCTTCTCACCAGCAGGAATGCACACTTCGCACTATACTGACTTCGCAACCTCCATAAAAACCACGTCGCACCAACCACACACTGGCCGAAAGAATGGCCGCTTCGGCGGTCCTCGAGTGGTTTCATGAGATGCCATTCGCACATCTGGCTCTCTCCGTCCTCGCCATCTGGACAATCGGCTACCTCAGCCTCCACATCTACCTCGACCCACTCCATTCCATCCCAGGACCTCTAATATGCCGTCTCACACCCCTCTGGTCCTGGTACCACTCCTTCATCGGCGACGAAAGCCGCCAAATCGATGCCCTCCACCAACATTACGGCCCTATAATTCAAATCGCTCCAAACCAAGTCGTCATCGCCGACGGCCGCGCTTTGGCACACATCTACTCTGAGAAGGGCGGGTTTCTGAAAGCTCCATGCTACGAGAACTTTGATGCTGAGGGCCATCAGACGATTTTCAGCGCGCGGGACCCGGGGTATCGGGGCGTGAGGAGTAGGGCTGTTGGGCAGATGTTTAGTGTTGGGGCGGTGAAGGGTGGCAGTGAGAGGATTCAGGCGTGTGTTGATGCGTTTGTGCGGAAGTTGGAGGAGGCGAAGGAGAAGAGGAGGGTTGATGTGCTGAGTCTCGCGAGAGGACTTGCAATCAATGTCGTTGGTGCGTATTTGTTTGGCGAGGAGTACGGCGACTTGGGCGACAACACGACCATGCAAAGCGCGGGCACTTATGTTGACTTCATCGTTGATATTGGTCGATTCTTCTTCCTACCGTCTTGGTTGTTTCAACGAGTACTCGCCTTGTTGAGTTACATTCAACCAATGCCTCCGGAAACAGAGAAGGGCATGGCCAAGGTGGACAGCTTTACACGCCTTCTAGCTGAGAGGCCCATCGATGACAACGACGACACCTACCAAGGCCGACTCCTCAAAGCTGGCATCAGCGTGTCCGAAACAGACGTCCAGATGAAAGATGTCGTCTTCGCAGGCACCGACACGACGGCCTTGAATCTAAGCAACATCATCTGGAATCTGGCAAAGCATCCGTCCATCTACGCAAAGCTGCAGGCTGAGCTGGCTAAAACACCAGACAACGACTCAACATACGACGCTCAACGACACCCATATCTCGATGGTGTCATTCGCGAGGGACTACGAACACTGCGTGCCAATCCGACTCGGTTTCCACGCCAAGTTCCGCCATCGGGATACACCTACACCTCGCCGGACGGCAGGGCGTACCACCTTCCAAGCAGTACGATCGTCGGCTTGTCTCCGTCCACGTTACACTTCAACCCAGCAGTGTTTCCAGACCCACAGGTTTTCCAGCCGGAACGCTGGCTCAGTCCTTCATCTGAGATGCTGAGAGACTGGATCCCGTTTGGCGTTGCTTCGCGACAGTGCATCGCGAGGAACTTGGCCATGGTCGAGTTGGAATTGGCTGTGAAGGCCATTGTTCGCTCGGGCGTGCTGAAGGACGCGAAACCCGCTGCGGAAAAGATTGAGATCATGGAGTGGTTCAACGCGAGGATTGTGGGCGGGATGGTCGAGCTCGTCTGGCCATGATTTCACAATGATTAAGGCTCATGTCGCTGGCTCATCAACGGCTCCGGAACATGACGTCCCGAATCATCGATACAGCGTGCCAGCACAGCATGCGTCGCCCAAAGCCCACAAAGGGCACGACTGTACAATGGCACAATAGGTCCAAAATGTACGCTCATTGTTCGGTCCAAAACAGCCCTTGACCGCTTTGTCGATTGAACGAAACAATCCCTTTCGCTCGACATATATGATCCTCCCTCCCTGCACACTCCTTCCAATCCTCCAAGTCTCGATCCAGGTTCCAAACCTAGATCTTACTTCCCACTCACAGTCCACCTCACATCTCCCAGTCCTCCTCGCCGGTCGAGAAGCACCAGTCCGCCACAGAAGCAGAAAGAAGAAACACGATGCCGGCCATCAACTCTCTTCTCATCCGCGGCAGACATGGGCGATGTGCGTCAGAGACCTCCATCTCAGAGGGCCCGCTGTGCAGGTCCATGACCGCCGTGGTGCTCGAGAGCTGGGACTCACGGAAGTGGTACGGCTCGAGCGACGCCCTGGCCGACTGGTTGAACGCTCGCTGGGCGAAGACGGGTTACCAGATCGAAAGGGAGACGGTCTACTTGACGCTCCTGGCGGCTGGTAGGTCGGCTATGATGGGCGTGGAAGATCCGCTGGCTGGTGCGTTTTATAGGTGAGTAATGACTGAATGAAAGTATAACACTGAACGAACTCTGCGTAGGGTGTTGATTTGAAGTGACTCGCTGTAGCGGTGAGGTCGCACGCCTCGAGACTGCTTTTCAGCACGTACAAGGACAGTCCCAGCATAAGGACAAACAATCGATCTGGATCAAATATTCTTGAGCTGTATAAAACCGTCTATCCGATAGTTCATACGCAGTACAGCGTACCTACAGTCCCTCAAAACTTCCCCACCCCATCTTCCCATCTCTCGCGACAAACTCACCTTCCCCCTCGTCGCTGTCGCGGGTATCACTCAAATTCACCGAACCTCCTAGTCCCCAAACCTCCCTCCTCTATCGCAAATCCAATCACAGTCCCCGCACAAACATCCCTCACTTCCTAACCCCCTCCAACCTCCACTCCTGACACCCCTTCCTCCCATAATTCCTCTTATTCCACCCCTTCCTCCTCGGACTCTGCGCACACATCTGATGAAACTGCGAATGACAATACGTAATCGGAACCCACTGCGGCGGATTACAGGTCCCCTTGATCGAAGCCCGAGTCTTGCCGTTTGTGGATCTCCGACCTTTGGAGGCGTAAGAAGAGGGAACGTGGATGTTGTCGGTGATGCCTTGGGCGTTGCGTTTGAAGCAGAAGGTTTCGATGGCCGAGTTGGAGGCGGGGTCTTTGCGGGCGCAGGCGATGGCGTCTTGGTAGTCGTCGGCGAGGACGAGGGTGGCGCATGCGAGAAGGAGGGTGGAAATGAGTGTGGTGAACTTCATTTTTGGTTGGGTCGTATGTGGTCTGTGTGTTTGAGTGATAGTTTGTTGGATGAGATCGTCAAGACGTGGACGCCGGAATGGTGGGTCGATGGATGATAGATTATAGGAAACAGGGCTGCTAGATCGCATCAAAGGAAGGAAATTGAAGTCATTGCAAGTGCAATTTGTGACAAAGAGAACCGTTTGCAATAATGCCTAAATCGCAGACAAAGGCTTACCTCGAGAGACCCGGGTCGCGCACGTGGGAATTGGAAACAAAGCAACGAGTCCAGACCCGTGGCAATGGGAAACGCCGTCTTCTTGTTGTCATGTATTCGAAAATTGAATTTGCATCGCTGCACGTGTACGCCATCCGTGCAAATCATATCAGTCTTGGGGTATCTTTCTCTAATAGAAGCAAAGCAGTCTTAGTTCATGACTCCGTAAAGCTCGCATTCGCACCTCATCAGCCATCGCATCATCTACGACGGAAAGGTGCTGCTGCGAGGCAAGTTGAAGTAGTCCTTCGGCAGCTGATCCGCCGAGATTCTCGCCAACTTCTGCAGCACAGTCAACAGACCAGTGGAACCCTGCGTCAGCGTAGCCTGCGCGAGGGTGTTGCGCTTCCCGACCGTGACGGTGAAGACGTCCTTCACCTTTTCCTCCTTGCCGAGCTCGTTCGCCCACTGATAGATGACTTCGTCTTCGCGGTCGTCGCCGGCGATCATCATGAAGTCCGGAGCAGAGAGTCCTTTGGAGGTCTGGCAAAGCGCTTCGTAGACGTGCTTGGCCGCTGTGCCCTTGCTAAAATCTTCCTGCTCGATCAATACGGCACCTTTGATCGGAACCGCATGAATGTGCATGGAGTCCTTGCAGGATCCGTTGATCTGATCGGCACTCTCACCGGCTTGTCGCATCGCAGCATCTTGGTCCTTGGACTTCTCGTACCGAAAGAGAAGGCTGCAGTTCCGCTCCTCGATGTAACTACCCTCCAGACGCTCCTTGTAGTACTCGAGGATTCCACGAACTTCAGCCTTCCAGTTGTTAACCTCTTTCAGGTCGACGAAGGGAGTCCACTTGTTGTTCTGCACGCCGAATTCGCGCACGAAACAGCCATTCTCAGCGATGAGACCCGCCTTGGGTAGTGTGCGAAAGTGGTTCTCGAGCTCATCAGGAGTGCGTCCGGACATGATGTAGAAGATGTTCTTGGGGTCGGCCATGAGATCGTTCAGCGCTTCGACCACACGCGCTGGCGATCCAAGAGGGATTCCAGTAGCAGTGCGATGAGGTGCGAGGGTGCCCTCAAAGTCGATGATGAAGAGTCGATTCTGCGCATCCTTGTACTTGTCCGCAAGCTGCGAGATGTTGAGACGTGGGACAGCGGCCGATGCACGTTGGTGGTGCTCATCGTACGCCTTGTCGAGACGCTCGCCAATTTTGGTCGCCCACGACCCACCAGTACGCGTGGAGACAATCTCTTGGAGGCGCGTCCACCGGACAGCTTTCTCTTCGGCGCTCATGTCAAGGCCTTGCTTGATTGCATCGGCGATTCCGGAAAAGTCCCATGGGTTGATCGAGATGTGCTTGTCCTCGAAGACAACAGCACTGCCGGTGAACTCGGATAGGACAAGAGGACCGTGCTGCTTGCCACCGTATTTGCCATCTTGACAGTGAATGTACTCGTGTGCGGTCAGATTCATGCCGTCGCGCAGTGCCGAGATCATCAGCAGATCTGCAATAGAGAGCATGGCAAGATATTGCGCAAATGGGAGATCTTGGGCGAGGAAGAGCAGCGGCTGGTGGTTCAGTGTGGCGTGAACCGAGTCGATTCGTGTGCAGATATCGGATACGGTGCTCAAGAGCTCTGCTTGTTCGCTGGCCGAGGTCGCGACTTGGATCATGCAGACCTTTTCCCTGTATTCCGGGTTGCGGTTGAGGAAGAGCTCGTACGCCAGCAGCTTTTGCCGTACACCATGGACGTGATCGAGTTTGTCTCTGCCAACGATGACAAGCTTGTCCTTGTACTTTTGCGAGTAGAGTCCGATCATTTCCTTGACTTCGTCGGTCTGCCGAACGTCCTCGAACAATGGCGGGTTGATGCCGATGGGTTCGCTAGTCACGTTCACAAAGTGATCTTCGAGCTGAACTCCTTCTGCGGTCGTCTCAACGGCCAGGAGTCGGCTGCAGGTTTGGAGGAAGTGCGAGGAGTATTCGTCGCACTGGAAACCAATCAGATTGGCACCGAGCATGCCCTCCAGTAGCTCTTTTCGCGTGGAAAGGCAGCGGAACACTTCCGATGAAGGGAATGCTGTGTGAAGGAAGAAGCCGATCTTGGCCTCGGGTAGCTTCTCCCGAATCATGCCCGGTACGAGCAGGAGATGATAATCGTGGACCCAAATCGTGTCGCCTTTCTTGTAGCTCGAGATGGCTTGATCTGCGAAAGCTTGATTGACATTGCGGTAGAATTCCCAACTGTGGTCCGCATATGCCTTGCTCTTGGGGTGGTCGGGAACTTGGTAATGGAAGATCGGCCACAGAATCGTCTTACAATAGTGCGAGTAGTGACCGTCGATGTCTTTGTCGGTGCAATAGACGACCTCGGATTGGTACTCGTTCAGTAGCGTGTCGTGAATTCCTTCTTTGATCGAGTCTGAGAGAGCATCCGTAGGCATGCCGAGGGTACCAATCCAGGTAATGCCCGACTCGAGGCCGTCGACATCAGTCACCTGACGGATAGCATTCACGAGACCACCGTTTCCGTGAATGGCGGGCTCGACCGTCCAAGACTTGTCTTCGAAGCCTCCGTCGGAGCTCGGTGCGCGATTCTTCAATGAATTCGGCGAAAGCTTACTAGACTTCCGTAGCGCTCGTGCTTTGCGTTCCTTGAGTTCCTCATATTCTTTGGCGAAGTCCTGGATGGATGCGCTCGGGAGAGGTCCGGCTCGAGATCTGGGCTGATTGAAAATAGCCTGTCGTCCCCTAAACGATTCGTCAGCGTGGGCCTGGTCATTGTCGCATGCTTCATCGACTTACCACTCCGCATGCGTGTCACTGCGCAAAAGAGAACGTGGATCACCAGGTCTCGCAATGTGACGCTGCAATTCCGATTTGGCCAAGTTGAAGTCTTCTGTAACACCCAGCGGAGTCATGGGCGGTGTCGGCTGAGCCAACAAGCTTGTGGTGGAAGTGCGCGACTTTAGATCAACAGTCGACGACGTTGCGCGCTTGTGAAGTTGGAAGCCGGGATCGCGGCGATACTCCTTCGGCGGTAGCTCAGCGAAGGAGACAGTGTTGGGTAGGAAGCTGGTGGCAGTCAGCGACTCGTGTTTCATGTGTATGAAGATGGGAATACTTACAGCGACAATGTGAAAGAGGTCGCCATTGTGGCGGTTGGGTTGCGACTTCAACGTGCGCAGCTGTTGTTTGGGTGAGAAGAGGTGGTGAAATGGAAGATGTTCGTATTCGAAGTTGTGGTGCGCAAAGTCTTGTAGCAAGTTCATGTGAAGATGACGGAGGAAGGTCGAAGTCGAGGTGGAGGTGAGGTCGAGGGCCAGCTTGCGGAACGAGGTGGAATCGGACAGGGTTGATGCGCAAGCAAACAAGGAAGGGCAGGGCAAGGTTGATGGAATCGTGAGGAAGAGCAAGTGCGGTGAGGTGAGAGCTTGGAGGTGATTTAAGGTTCGAACCGGCGTGTACTTTGGCCCTGGTCAAGTGAAGGGGAAAGAGGAAAAGAAGCAGCGAGAAAAAGTCGAGAATTGGAAAGGACTGTGCTGTCTGCTGCTTGTCCTTGCGGGAACGGGCCGGACGGCGATGGGAGAGAGTGCCACTTGCCCTGATAGCGACTTACGGTGGTGGTGTAGTACTGGCGATGAGTCTTCGGTCGATGAAATCATTCGTCTGCGTAACGTGGTGGATGGGCTTCGTTGCTGCCAGGTTTGGGGTTGTCAGGCGTGGGAGGAGTCGAACCATGCAAACAGAATTGTTGTGTCGGCAGCTAAATTAGACCTCCGGCGATGCCGTGCTGGCCGTGCCGAGCCCTGTCTAGCGATCTTAGGCGAATGATCTCGAAAGACAAGACGTCGACAACAACGATTTCAGACGCCATCATGATGATATACGGGAACCTCCTTGAACGATCGAGGTACCGCAAGTATGTCAAGATTACGAGCGATGAGAGGCAGAACTACCGACTACATCCGACCATGCCATCACCTCACCCATCACAATCGCCAAACTTGACCATTCCCTGCACGACAACTCATCACTCGAAGCCGACATCCTCCGTCAGTAGTGACACGGCAACACGTGTTCGGGAAGCGCAACCCGGACCGTGCAACGAAAACGCCTGGGCAAGATCCTGTTCGGGCCATGAGACGTGGCTCGTGAATGACGAAACGGCCAGGTCCAGTTTGCCTTGCTGTTTCGCCTCGCAATCGAAGCAATTTCAGCCTCACATGTTCGCGCAGCACGTCATTGATGATACCATAGCGAGCATGCTCGGCCAGTGATCCCTGTACGACGCTTCAATTGGCCTCTGAAGCACCGAGCACCATCGCTCATCAGGGGCCGTTCTGGTCCTCGAACAGCACAGTCCAAGCCAATAAGGTGCAACCCGTACAGAGCAGTCTGAGCGAGACAACGGAGGTACATCGCAGTCGCACGTGGCTCAGCACGAAAACATATCGGAAGTCTTCTTCTTCACGTGGAACCACATTCGCCTCAGGCTGAGCTTGTGAATCGTCCATTCGAAAGCACGGCTACATACCTATACGCCCGGGAGAAAAGGCATCACTCAAAAAACGCCATGCACTGCGCCTCATTACGCCTCTATAATCGCGTTACGTCAGCCACCGCTCGCCCACGCAAAGGGTTCCCCTATCCCACGCGCAACGCTGCAGAAAATAGTCCAAAAAACTTGGGTATACTCGATTGGTCGAAGAGAAGGGAATGCGGAGTTCAATCTCCAGAAAGGTAAAGTCTATCATTCGGCTGGAGTGGGCCGAGTTGTCGTGGTAAAAGCATGGGAGTCTAGTAGGTGTTGGTGATAGTTGTTCCGAGAAGATGATGTGTAGAGGTGTACGTGACGCTGTCGTTCCTTCGTAGGCAGAGGGCGGTATATGCCTGCGGCCAGTAAACCAGTCTCTTGAACTCCGTCCATCGGCCGCGGGATGCCCGTGGCTCAGCTATCGGCTCGCACAGTAGACGCGCTATCCGAGGACGTCTCGCTCAGCGATCTCGTCTGCATGGACTCGGATGCCTGCTTCTGAGCGACGACTTCCCGAGCGTAGAATTCGACCAGCATGGTCCCGTATGCCTCGATCTCTTCAACAGGAACCGAGAGTCTGAAGTCGTTCAGGAGGAGGAATTGAAGCTCCAGATGGTTAAGCTCGGAGAGTGGTAATCCGCCGACCTGCATGATTTGTTAGCTGGAGTTGAAATGCAGAGCACACATATGCAACCAACCTTTGCGTATCGTGAGTTGGTGTAGAAGATGTCGGAGAAGAATTTGCTTGCGCAAGTCACACCGGCGATGACCAGTCGGTGGATATTGAAGCTGTCAACAACGAAAAAGTGGGAGAGGTTGTAAGGGTCGATATTCGAGGGTGAGGTTGGTAATGACGGCGACTCAGGCTGGCTCGGTCTGCTGTGAGGTGTTCCGGGAATACCTTGTTGCGAGGCCTTTCCTCGCTCCAGGTTACCGGAATGCGGTGGTGTCGCTTGTTGCGTACCCAACGGCGTAGTCGCTTGGACACCCTCCATAAGATCTGATGCGACCGACTCCGAAGAAGCACTTCGCTCTCGCAGCGATTGCTCGTTGGCCGCTCGCAGGCTCTGCATCGGGCCAGCATTCACCCGCTCTGTCATCCTGTCAAAGTAGACCAGCAAGCTGAGGAATACCTCGTAGCTGGTAGGGCAGTACTTATTTATCCTGCTCAGATAGCTCAGTATCGTGATACTTGGTACGTTCTTGCCGTGGAAAGCCAGAACGCTGGTCGTTTGTGAGGTGAGATGTGATGCTACGTCCACGTTGGGCGTCTGTCGATGCAAGTGCTCATGCTGCCGATCATTCGTCGTGGTGATCTTCGTGAGCAGGCCTGCAACCATTTCTATTATGTGCTCGACCTTCATCTCGCTGATCTCGTATTGCGTTCCCTCCTCTTCACCACCCTGTGATCGCGAGCGACTCCGCGAGCGGATCTCGGAGAAGCTGCCCATGTCTTCGCTGGCAAAGCTTTGTATGTGCTCTAAATCTCGTACTTTGATCTTTCTCGGCCGCGAGGCTCTTTGCTCAGGCGTCGGTCTGGTGGAGACGGCATCTTCAAGGGCGGTTTGAGGTAGATCGCTGGGTGGAGCAGGATGTGCTACTAAGGAGGGACTCGGTGGTTCTTCGGTTCGGGATTGCTGTGAGGCCGAGGAAGGAGCACGCGTGGTTCGTGAAGGTATATCATGGCTTCGTGTGGTAGTGGTAGTAGCAGCAGAGGAGCTCGATGCTCTCTGCGCTGGTTCGGACATAGGTGTATCGACTTGCGAATCCTTCCGGCTTCGTCTCGGTGGAGGAGTGGATTCGCGCGTTCGTGGCGCTTCTCCGAAAGCGTCGTGGCTGGGCGAGGCGTGATGCGAGAAGAATGAATTCACGGCATCGAGGACGACCGAGCCCATATTAGCTCATCGATTCGATCCGTCTTGGCCTCCAGACAATCTGTAGTCGGGCTTATCAGTGCTGTTCGTGTGGATCGATGTATTCGCGGAGAGCCAAGCGCATGAGGAGTTCGACGTTGACCAGATGAGCGCGAGTTGGTATGTCGATGTCCCCTTGGGGCGAGGAGTGTTTCTGGGAGGGATTCGCTCTTTGGAAGCTGGTGCATGGAAGCGAAAACGCTGATGTCGTGCAAGTGACGCGGACGGAATTGGCGGGCGCGAAGCGGTGGACAAGCAATGTTGGAATGCGGCGTTGGGGAACCGATATGTCTATGCAGAGGACGGTGACTGCAGGAGTCTCGAGGATAACGTGCGGTCGAAGCTATGCACGAGTGCAGAGAACATCCCAACCTGGCGACGCGAGATCCCAACTGTAATGCGGCCAGGCATACCAAGGACAACAACGAGGGGGAAGAGGTGGCAGCAACGCCAGACGGAGACACTCACCTGGGTGTTTCATCCAGTCCTCCGATGTGCAGCGGTCTTCCTGGCAGCGTGCTCCAACTTAATGAGACGCGGCGATTCCTGTTGCGCTGGACAAAATGGTGAAAGTATGTCAAGTCGCAAGGGCTGCAGGCAGGTGGAAGTAACGTAAAGTAAAGGAATAAGGTTGAAGATCCACAAGCACGCTAGCAGTACAGCCCGTGTGTCTCTTGCGCTTGTGATTGGGGCCGGTCGTGGTTGCGATGTCGACGGCGTGCGAACTACTGTCTCGGGCAATATACGTTGGACATGTTGCGAGATCGACAAAGACACAAGAGTTGACATTGTGCCTCCATGGCTCTATCGAACCTGAGCTTGAAGCTGCACTCGCTAATTCGTGACGCCTTCACTCGTTCGCAAGCCGCTATGCATGACTCTCGCCGGTGCCCATGATAGTGTACATCTGCTCTCCTCGACAGACACCCAATCTCATCATGGCTTGTCGGTTCCTGGCCCGGTGTAGCCTCTGTCAGGAAGATACAAGTGTCGCACAGCACCCTTCGCCGTCAGAACCACCATGCGAATCACACCTCCCGAGCTGCCATCCCACTTGATCGCCTCCTGTAGCGCGCCCTTCACAAACGAGATTCCCTCCGCCTCATTCATGCCCTCCTTCCAGTTGGCGTCGCAGTAACCGTAGATGTATGTCGAGCCTGACCCGCCGATGGCGTAAGACTGCTTGTGAAGGGAGCCTCCCAACGGGATCGAGTACACCTGTCCGCCATGTCTGTGATCCCACCCTGCGATGATGATGCCCGCACTCAATGAGTCCTTGTTGTCGTAGCACAGCTCTTGAAAGATGGCGGCGGCCGTTTGTGTCGTTGGTGGTTCATCGTTCGTGATGCCGTACATGCCCAGGTGGTATTGCACAATGTCCGCCACTGCCTGTGTGTCCGCCGCTGAGCCTGACCGACAGCACCAGATCGTGTCGTGAACTTGTGTGAGTTTGTCCGTGACGCGGTTGGCGATGTATGCGCCTGTGGTTGTTCGACTGTCTGCTCCCAAAATGACACCGTCCTTGAAGTTGATGGCCATGATCGAGGTTCCGAGATTGACCTCTCCCGATTTGAGATGGTTCATGTCGATGTGGATGCCATCTGAGGAATATGTGTCAGTGATGGCGGCCAAGTGCTAAAGCTGATCTCGTGCGTACCTTCACCGAGCATGCCGGTTTGGTTGATCATGATGGCGATGGTCGTAGGATGTGGCGGTCGAGCGGTATCGAGGGATTGAGATCCGAGATCGGTGAGGTTCGATTGAATGCAGGTGTGTTGATGTTGTATCGTCGGTCAAGTGGAGGGTTCGGTTGTGCAGATGAAGTTGTTGATGATGGATGGAAACTGAGGCAGCTGTAGCACATGCGCGTCAAGCTCTCTCGCTGGTCCAAGCTTTGCGGATCGGCGACTTTTGATGCCGACTGCAGGCATGCCTCAGATATACATTTGGAACTCCCTTCTTTCCTTCTTGCACTTTGAAGCATAAGGTACGACACTCTCCTCTCGACTCCCACAACCTCCAAGGACTATCAACGGACACTCTCACTTGGTCGAATTATTCAAAGCTTTGTTCCCCGAGCATCGAAGTCTACCAAAGATGGCCGAGTCGCTCTGGCCATGGCTGAGGCTCCCCTTCTACTTGAGTACAGCATTCGTGAGTCTTGGAGGTGGTGCTCTATACTACTTTCAGAAGTACACATCTTCTTCTGTTGCGCCAGGATGAACATATGGCTGAGAAAGCAATAGCGAAATCATATATCCAAGAAATTTACCTCCAGGAGCCCGCAAAGAAGTCCCTCAGCCAGGCCAATTCGGTATCGAAGATGCTGAGGTGCTCTCAATACCGACTTCAGACGGCGAGACTCTGAGCGGCTTCTTAGTCAGACCACCGAACAAGTCTCAAGCAAGACCAATCACAATCTTGAGCTTCCACGGCAATGCTGGAAATGTCGGCCACCGACTACCAATAGCGAAAGTGCTGGCCCACGACTTGCAATGCACGACGTTGATGCTTGAGTATCGCGGATATGGTCTATCCACCGGCAATCCAAGTGAGAAAGGACTCCGGATCGACGCCCAGACTGGACTCGACTACATCAGAAACCGCGATGATCTCAAGTCGAGCAACATCGTCATCTACGGACAGAGTCTCGGCGGTGCGGTTTCAATCGATCTGGTCACGCAAAACAAAGGCAAAGGAGACATCAAAGGCCTCATTCTGGAGAACACTTTCCTGAGCATCACGAAGATGATACCAAAGGCAATGCCTATAGCGAAATATCTAACACCGCTTTGCCATGAGTACTGGAGGAGTGAGGACGTTATATCAGAGATCACAGACATCCCGATTCTCTTCTTGAGCGGTCTTCAAGACGAGATCGTGCCGTAAGCTGTTGTCAGATCGATTTCTGGCGCGTCGCTAACACTTCTCAGCCCCTCACACATGAAAGAGCTTTTCAAGCTTTGCCGCTCGCCAACTGTCGTGTGGAAAGAGCTTCCGAATGGCGATCACAACAACTCCGTGGCCGAGCCTGGCTATTTCTCGCACATTGAGGATTTCGTGCAGCGGCATATCTTGAAGAGGTGAGGTGTGCGGGTTTGATCGAGCAGAGGGAGTCAAGGTACTGAGACTTTTGAGTCTGTTGAGTCGGGTCTGTGGACTCCGAATATGCCAGCATCGTGCTCGACCATGTATACGATCGTGGATCAGAGGTACAGGAGTATCACCGATCGCCTGAACGGCTGGCTTCTCGTGCAAGCGGCACGTGGCCACGGACTATGGACAAGACGCAGGCGAAGTAGTCTAGCCGGTATCTCTAGATACGAGTCCAAATGCTTCAGCAGGACTCCGAGGGGTGACTTCAAAGGACAGCAATGATAGTTTAGTACGGTCAAGCCAATATGCGAAGATTGTCACACCTCCTGTTCCTTGGTATACGTGCATGAAACGATGGTATATAGGTATATCTCCTAGTGATGATGTTCTCGATGTTCTCCACCTCAATGTGCATGAGGATTTTACTGAGTCAATCACTCCATCAATAATTGATGCGGCGCCGCTCAAGCTTAATCATATCCCCAGCGTATATTGATTATCTCAAGCAATCTACTCACGGCGAGGGGCTCGAGTTCGCGACTTCACTTCTGACACAATCTCAAGTCACAACAAGAAACATGGCATAACACAATACAACCACCTCGCATCGCGGTGCATTCGAACATGGCTGACGGCATGCTTTCCGGACTGCTCGAGTATGCCGAAGGAGGCCCTGGCGGGGAGACCACCGCACCGAATCCGCCATCACGCGTCGATCCCTCGCGTACTGGCCACCCCGAGACACGAGAAAAGAATGCCGTCTACTGCGGATTCTGCACGCGCGGACAGTATTACTTACACCAGAGCTCTCTGGACCGGCACATGCGAGACTGCGCCATGGAAAATGGCTACATAGCGCGATACTGGCGAGCCGCCGGATGGAAACGGGAGCAACTGGAGCACGGCTACACTTGGGAAGGGGATTTTCCTCGAGTGAAGCCAGGGCGGATTTGTCTGCACTGCCATAAAGTCTTTCGCAATACTTTTGAGATTGCGAAACATCTCAATAAGCTGAATGATGGTGGCAAGGCGCGGGCTTTATTCAATCGCACTTTTCAGTTTCCGGGGAATAGCGTCCCTCCGGCGGTGGAGAAGGTGCTCCCTTCAGCTCAAGGAAATATGGGCGGTGGCAATTCAGCCGGGGAGGAGGATCTAACGGCACTTTGTGGATTCTGCAATCGCCGAATCGTCGCGCGGACTGAGAATCGCATGGACCAGCATATTCAGAAATGTGCTGTCAAGCACAAGTACGTTGCACGACATTGGGAGCGAGCAGGCTGGCTTCCTGGTACGGCCCATGGAAAGGGGATGATATTCGAGGACGATGTGGCCAAAGTTCATCCCGATCGGATTTGCAGTGGCTGCACATTGGTTTTCAAGAATGCGGCTGGGATGGAGAGGCATCAGAAGTACACGTGCACAGATGTGCCCGAGAAGGCTGAGAAGCCCCGACCCCAGCAGCCTGCACTGGAGACAGCAGTGAAGGAAGAACGGCGAAAGTCGCCTCCTCCAGCGCCTACACCCCGCCCACCGCAGCCCGCGCAGGACACGAGATTGAAGCAAGAACGGCGGGAGTTGCATCCTCCAGCCCCACCACCGCGACCTGCGCCAGCTGAGGTTGACAATTCAGCCCTGACCCAGGAACGTTTCATCGAGCGACTGGAGTACAGGATCAATCAAGTACCTTCGCCGGACGTCACAGAGCTATTGATCAGGCTCGCCAGGACCAACAAAGACGCAAGAGCAATCCCCAACGCACCACTACTCCCCAGACGAGGACAATTCCCTCAATCTGCCGCCGAGCGACCAAACAAACTCCTCAAAACCGAGCCAATGCGACCACCACCACCACAAGCACAAGTCCAAGTCGGCGCCTCGAGACCACCAGCCCATCCCTCTCCAGCAGCCGAAGCCGCCGCCCTCTCGAAACCACCCCCAACCCGACCCATAGCACCGCCATCCACCTCAGCCCAAGCAACCACCCAACAAAATCCCTCGAAAGACTGGAAAGAACTCGTCCCCTATCAAATCTGCGAGCGCTGCAATCTCAAATTCGACCCGCAAACCAACAATCCTTCACGCTGTGCCCGGCACACGGGCGTCAAGCGAGTGCGAGCGCAGGGAGATCCGGTTTCTTGGGCGGAGTATAATGATCCGCAATTGCAGGCGAGGTTTTATTGGGCTTGTTGTGGGAGGAGTGGAGACTCGATCGGGTGTGTGAGGTGTGCGCATGAGCCGAGGGGGTGGAAGAAGAGGAAGGTGAGGGAGGAGGGGCCGAGTTGAGGAGGTGACTGAGGAGCTTGTCTTGTCGCTATTGGGAGGGCAGGAAGTCCGGGGGTACAATGACCGACCTAGACGCCACAGTCATGGGTACGCTCAATGTCTCCGAGCCTCGGATAGTCAGAATATCAAGGACCGCAAGACGTCGAATACTAGGCAGGCATGCAGACCAAGCAGCCGGCCAGCAACCTCACACGCCCGAGTTAAAAGTTCTTCTCCCGGTCGCCAATTTGCAGCCTGGCAGACTGTAGTCCAGTGAATGCACAGGCGGGCATAGCCCAAGGGAGACTTGGGTCTGAGCAGAATTCCTTTCGGGGAACTATTGCTCGAGGGGTATCATAGTGTCTCGTCCTCAAGTCTCTCGTCCAACCCAGAACGCCAGCTCGCTCTAGAGCGTTTTTCCTCACAGCCAAATATGACCATCACATGTAAACGCCATCGCTATGCCCTTCCCTCCCGATCCAGCCATGTAATTCTCCACCAGTAACCACACACCGCCTCTCCCACCCGTCATCCTCCTCCACCTGCTTCAATCTCATCCTCTCACATCCCCGCGCCCTCCCCCGCAATCTTCTTCAACTCCCACTCCTTCGTAAACTCCTGATCCAAACTCTGCAACTCCGCCACCAATTCCTTACAAGCCTGCACGACCGCCTCCTTCGGACTGACCTCCCCATCCGTCTGCACTCTCAATTTAAACTGCGCGAACAGCGGATGCGGGACTTGGTAGCCCGCGAACAGCACGTGTTCGGCTTTGGCGAGTTTGGCGCGCAAGAGGTTGCCGAGCGTGTGGTCTTCTTTGTTGAAGGTGAACATTGCTGCGTTGGGGACGCGGGTTTCCGGGTCGACTTCGACTTTTTTCTCGTTGTCGGCGAGGAGGAAGGATTCGAATCTGTGAGGGGGTGTGGTTAGGGTCTGGTGTATTGGTGGTTTTGCGCGGAGGTTGGTGGAGGATGGTCTGCGGTTTTGTGCAGTGCGGTGTTGGGGAGATTGAGGCGAGTATACTGACCTGTCTGGCGCGTTCATGTTTGCGACGCGATTCTGCTAAGAGTTGGTGGGGATGCGAATGAAAGATGTCTCAAGATTCCATCGAAGTGAATGTCACTTGGAAGCAGACGCGGTCGTGTTCCGCTCAAAATCCTGATCACGTGCGACAGCCGGCCTCGACGTCACTTCCTCTCTTCCTCTTCCAACCCTAAAACACATTGCTTCTCCGAGATCGCAGTCAACGCCCTATACATAGCCATGTAGCCACCAAATACCACCAAGCAATCCATCCTCCTTTCCCCATTCCATAGTACTCGCCCACCCACCCCTTCTCAAACCAAACCCTCCGCCCCCAAAAATGGACCGCCTCAAAACCGACTACCCCTGGACCCTCTCCCCCCTCATCTCCCTCGCCCCAATGCGCCTCATCGCCCTCTCCCACCTCGCAACCGAAACCTCCCGCGCCGGCGGCCTAGGCTTCATCGGCGCCGGCAGCTCCGTTTCCTCCCCTTCCCTTGCCCACCTCCTCTCCGAAGCTCGCACCCAGATCGCATCCTGCCCCAACCTCCGCTCTGTCTCCGACGTGCTGCCCATCGGCGTGGGCTTCCTCCTCTGGGCGGGCGATGAGTTGCTACAAGGCGTCTTGCCGTTACTGGAGGAGTTCAAACCCGCGGCGGTGTGGTTATTCGCTCCGAATGAAGTGTCAGAATTTGAAAAGTGGACGAGAGAGGTCAGGCGCGTGACGGGGGGAAAGTCGAAAGTGTGGATTCAAATCGGGACGGTGGCGGAAGCGGTGGACGTCACGAGGAGTTGTACGCCGGATGTGTTGGTCGTGCAAGGGCAGGATGCTGGTGGTCATGGGTTGGAAAAAGCGGCTGGATTGATCGCTTTACTACCCGAAGTAGACGACGAGGTGACTCGACTTTGCGAAGCGGAGGGTCTGACCAAACCGGTTTTGGTCGCGAGTGGAGGGATTATGGATGGCAGGGGAGCCGCGGCGGCGATAGCGCTGGGAGCCGCGGGGGTCACCCTGGGGACGAGGTATTTGGCTGCGCCGGAGGCGAATTTGCCGAAAGGGTATCGAGATGCGGTGGTGAAAGCGAAAGATGGAGGTGTGACGACGAAGCGGACGAAGTTGTATGATCAGTTGCGTGGCACGAGGGATTGGCCGGCGAGGTATGGAGGGCGGGGGGTGTTGAATTATAGCTGGGAGGACGCGGAGAAGGGGATGAGTGAGGAGGAGAATCAGAGGTTGTATGATGAGGCGTTGGAGAAGGGGGATGAGGGGTGGGGGGAGAATGCGAGATTGGCGACGTATGCTGGGGCGGGGGTCGGTTTGATCAAGGGGCTCAAGTCGGCGGCGAGGATTACCGAGGAGGTGAGGGATGATGCGAGGAAGGTGTTGAAGACGGTGGGAAATATCCCGTCGTGAGTGATGAAGTCGATGATACAATAATGATTATGAGTTGCTGCTATGAGCACTGTACAGTACACTTGCGTGCCATTTCTACGCCAGCGAATGCTTTCCGTCTGTTCATCCAAGTATCCGTTCCTAGGGCTCCGGTCATTATGTAATTTCTGTACGATGTGAACAAGTTCGCTCCCTCCCTGGAGGCGCTCTTCTTGCATTATCCAACTCTGCTGTGTCCAAGCGGTGGTCTTCGTATATTATCGTTCTGCTGCGAGCGTGTCTCTCATTCCAAACGACAGTCGCTTATCTCAACGAAACGGTTTCCTGGCGTAATTCGTGGTCCAGAAGATGTTCAGCGGATGGCAATACGACTCAGCCCTCTAAGCACTCGCGCTCCTCCTCTGATCGACTTTACCAGCCTCCCTCACGGCCTCGACGAATTCGTTCTCGGTGCCGACATTCCAGCGCGACTCATTCTGCCAGCCGATCAGACCGAGGATCTCCTCTCTGTTACCGTACAGCTTGGGCTCCAGTGTGCCCATGGCGGCCACAGCAGCGCGGACCAGCGCTTTGTCGCCTTCGAAAACGAAAAGGTCCCAGATCCGGGCGACATGTTCATGAGGAAGATTATTTGCGAACAAGCAGCGGAACATGGGGTCGAGAATTTCTTCCGGATGGAGGCCGATGGTTTCGGACGTGATGTGGTCGTGCAGCCTGCTGAATTTGTAGCGGAGGGTATGCAGCGTGAGTTCGTAGGCGCGCTGCATGCCAGTCCGGTCGTGAACGAGGAATGCATGCGGGAGAGGCCGGTTGAGCAGGTTGGCCAGCAGCACGAATGCGGTGGCTGCAGGAACGTGCATGCAAACCATCCCGGCCACGAGGTGGGTTCCATAGACATAGCCGATGTCGCTTCGATACATAGCGTAGGCCTTCAACACGTTGCTCAGAGCGTCGTGGAGAGGTGCGCCGTGCTGGAACATGTTCAACTCGGGAAAGACGGTCGACACATCTCGGTCGATGGCTTCGAACCAGGCCAGCTCCTTGCTGCTGGGTAGCTCTTCCTCCGGTAGGTCGCCAAGTTTCTCCTCCAGTGCGCGGGCTCGTTCGAGAGCAGCATCGTAGGAAGCTGGTGATAGTTCCAGTTCATTTCCAACCGCTTTTTGCCAGACTTCGCCTCTGCTCCGTGAAGTGACACCTCGCCACCATAGTTCCCTCGTGCGTGGCTCCTTCATGACGGCATCCCAGTTGGGCAAGACATGCTGATCCCATATCCGAGCGACACTGCCTTGTACCTCCTCGTCCATCTCACGATTCTCCTGCATTTTCAGTAAGCGCTTCTTCTCGGCCTCGGCTGCCCGCGCCATCATCTGTTGAAACTCCCTCAAATGTCGCTTCTCCTCTTTCTGATCCTTTGGTGGTAACCATGATGGTCTTGTCCGTGAGAGTACTGCTTCCTTCTCTTTGCTGATCGGCAACGGGTCAATCATGATGTTGCCCTTCTGTAACGCTGGCACAGATGGGAATTCGGTCGGACTCGTAATCGGCCGGACGGGCTTGACTGTTGTTCGTGGCGGGCTGCTCGAGGGTGTGCTGTCGGCCGTGTGGGACTTCGACTCGGTGGGCGTACGGCTTGCGTGCTCTTCCAATGCTTGCGACAACTCTCGAGCCTCGTCATTGAGGTGCTCATGCCATGATCGAGAGCGTTGTTTTCCGTGTAGTCTTTCAGCAGCAGGGAACGATCCAGCAGTCGCGCTGTGAGGCATTCGTGGTCTGCCGTACTTCGGTGATCGTGTTGGTCGGTTTTGTCCGTTAAGCGGAGGTGCAGAAGGTCGTTTTGCTCCCTTGGGTATGTTGGCGGAGTGGAGACCTGCGTATGAAGGTCTCCGATGTGGACTTGGAGTCGGCGAGCGTAATAGTGATGTTGCGCTCACATTCGGTGATTTGTATGCTGAGAGGTGCTGGCCAGGCAAGGGAGAGATTGGCACATTCTCCAAAATCGCATCATCCGGCACCTCCTCATCCTCATCATTGCACTCCGCCTCTAGCTCTTGGACTGACTTCCTGCCGGGCTGCCATGATACAGAGCGAGCCAATGTTCCGGGAGCGTTTCGATGCGGTATCGACCCTTCGAAGGAAGGATTTCGGCCGGTCGCTTGTGGTGAGGTCGTGGAAGGACTGCCAGAAATGAAAGGCTTGTTCGGCGAGGGCGTTCGAGACGTTCGGGCGAATGGCGATATAGGACTGCTAGTCGCTCGTTGCATGCTCCGGCGGCCATGCGGCAGGTTCAGACTTTGGTCTCGCAAAACGCCGTCAATGTTGACCTGGAGGTTTGGCTGACTCCGGTTCCCGTTGGGCATAGATCGCAGCGGTGCCAGTCTGTCGCCCTTCCATCGTCCTTTTGAGCCGCCTGTATCACCTCCACTGCCTCTTGAACTACCCGCAATACTCGATTCCGTCGCGCCAGCAGTAAAGGAGCGATGTGGTGGTTTCCGCAAAGTCGGTCGGCTACCCGGCGGCAGATTGTTGTCCTCGCGCTCGTCACCCGCAAGTTGTACCTCCTCGAAATTTCTCGTCTTACTACCCTTGATCCCAGCATCCTCCAGCTCATCCTCATCACTGTTGTTCGAGGACGAAGATGACGACTTCGAGCTCTTCGAATACGACAACTCCGGAGGTGAACTGGGCGTGGTCTCCTCCTCGGCCACATCCTCCAACACGACACTCTCCCGACTCCGCTCCATGGGCGAGCTGATCGATCGCTTGCCCATTCTCCGTGGTGCAACACACACTGCTTTCGGCAATTCCAGATCCAGATTCAACCCCAGTCCCGCTTTCACTGCGCGTCCCGACTCCTCCGACTCCAGCCCACTCCTGACAGTTTTGGCGTCTCCCGTGATCAAGGCGCGTAGGAAATCATACTCTCCGTGGATATGAATAATTCGATCGTGGCCATCCGCCGCGCGGTCGCGGTGCGAAGCGTCGTCGTCGAGGGGATTGAAGTTGGTCGAGGGGCTGCGGGATTGCGCGTAGGATGTCGACGGGAGGCGTACAATGGTGGGGCGAGAAATGGTACCTGTCGCAAGATTGTCCTCGTCCATGGCAAGTCGGCCACGACTGCGAGAGACTATTGAGGGATGCTGTGTTGTTGATTCGCAGGGCCTATGATAGCAATAATAATAATAGTCAATCGTAGACCCCGGTCGGGATATGTTCCAGAGTGGCCGGTTTATCCTGTGCAATCAATCGCTACCTATATTTGCAGGCGAGCAGGGGTGGAAAATCAGGCCAATCCTGGAAGAGAATAGTCCAATATAGGCGACGCTCAACGTCGAGATTTGCAAGAAGGAAGAGAGGAAATCATGTCAACAACAACGATGAGAATGAATCAAGTGCAATAGATACGACGATGCAACAAAAGAGGGGAGTTCGCATGAGATAAGGCAGATAATCATGCACACTGACTGCAGACTGCCGCTCCACGATGCAATTGTTGCATAAAAAGGTTGTGCCAACTTGCTGCGATCGATGACGGGAATTGACAGCGCAATTTTCAACAGAAATGCTCGTCTAGAGCTACTACCGGACTCCGAGCTTGACGGGATCCTCTAGGAACCGGAGAAGGCCTCATCTCAGCCAAATCGATAACCGCGAGTTGCCGGCGCCTACTACGTGCAAGCGAACTTGCACGCTGGACAAATCGGCGTCTACGACCGCAACTCTGCGCTCTCCAGATCGTTGATGCAAGCCGCAAAGATGTCAACTGTGGGTTTGTTCCCCATTCTTTCGGAGACCTCCCCAACTTGCGCCGACGATCATCAGGGAAAAGGGGAGACACTGTTGTTCCAACGGTTCCATGCAATATTTCCTGGACCTTCTCACTGGTCAAAGCGGCCGTCCAATCAGTGATGACTGGGGTCAATCTTCTCCGAGTCTCCTCTCCATCGATAGCCTTGTTGCGCAGGTTCAACAACATACGCAGCCGCCATTACAATGGGCAAGAGCTCAACAATGAACATCTATCCAGCCTTGCCAGCAAAGCATCGCCGATTTCCACGCGGATCTTGGAGGAAACTAACTAAAGACGATCTAGTCTCCTGCAAAAAATCTCGAACAGGAAAATTCGGCGGCGTGCAAGATCCAAGAACAGCGGTTCGATCACAACCCAAACCTTGACCTCCACCTTTCGAGGAGACGGTCTTGTTGGGTTCGACATCCGACAATTCGATGGCAATTGGCAACAGCATCTACCGTGGAAGGAGCTCTTGAGTCTTGATGCACCGACAAGCATATGCCTGACGACTTGTCATGTTCATACGTGCATTCGCTTCTCAATCAAGACGCTGTTCCTAACGCTTGCAGAGACGTCCTGCTATATTTCCGCTCGTCAAGCTTGAATACACAACAGACAGAGACACTTGTTCAACTCCGACGTATTCCATTCAAAACTACGACAATTAAGGTCAACCTTCTCCATCTCCCACCGTCCATCGTCGCCGTGTGCAACCAAAGCAAGGCTTCACTGCGGCTTGCGAATCTTATGAAACCCACCAAGAGGCTCTTCTCCGATTTTGCTCTGCGGATCAAATCTAAGATGCTGCGTGAAAAAAAAAAACATTAGCTTCAACACCCCCAAGACACAACCCCAGCTCCTACTTTCAAGAACAAGAGAAACACAGCTCACTCACCCAATACTGACACATCCTCGTCCCAAACTTCTTATTCAACGTCCGATACTCGCACATTTCCATAAACTGCGCGCGACAAAACCGCTGCGGAACCCACTGTCCTCCACTACAGTTCCCCGTAATCCAAGCCCGAGCCCGACCCGTGGCGTCTCGTTGGCCGACGCGGGCGTATTCCGAGGGGACGATGAGTCGACCGGATCTTTTGCAGAAGTTGCCGATGGCTTGGTAGGCTTTGGGGCGGTTGATGCGGCAGTATTTTTCGCTGTTTTGGGCGAGGGTTAGGGTTGTGAGGCAGAGGAGGAGGAGGAGGAGGAGGAGGGGGAGGGGTGGGAAATGCATTTTTGGGGTTCGATTTGAGGTTTGGGGTTGGAGAGGGTGAGGGAGGGGGAGTCGAGGACGAGGGCGATCGATGGGGTTTTAACAGGCGAGTGGATATGTCTGCTTCCGTGTGTGGGGAGGCTTAGTATTGTACTTTGGGAAGAAAGATTCTTTGACAAAGGAGGCATTTATCGATGGGCGTTGAAATTGTTTTGCGACTTGATCGGCCGTATACAAAGCAGGCAAGGATGCACACCCACGGAGACTTCTGCCTGCACTGCTCGTCGCGAGCCTCATAGGTTCGGCCAGTCATAATACTGTACGGAATATGCCCGGGAAGGAGAGGGTCCTGGCTCTAAGCCGCGAACGCTTTCGTCGTGGTCGTCGCGAGTAGTATCAACATTACTACTCACTGCTATCTTGCTAGATGACATATAGTTACAATTGCGATCGCAAAGGAACATTACTCCACGCTTCGTCAAACCCAGTCGATCGCACCCAATGCTCACCTGGTCCTTCAACCGAGTCGATCGCCATATTGCCCAGTTGAAGCCAATCACTTCCTCTCACCCGAAAGGCATCATTCTCTTCGTATGGCTTGCAGATCTGCTCACCATGTGCAATCGCTCGAACCAGCTTGGAAGCATGCCCGTCGTCCGGCAGTGCACACACACGAGCCTGTATCTCATCCCAGCCAGAAGGCTTACGAGGTTTGTAGTCTCTGACCAAGTCCAGACGCACCTCGGGCGACTTGCGCGACGCATACATGGCGAGGTCCAGGCGGATCTTCCACTCCAACAACCTGACTTTGTTGGCTTCACTCAGCCAGTCTTGCTTCAAAAAGCTGGACCAGAAAATGCTGCTGTTGACTGAGTGCATGTAGAAGAAGTCGAATTTGACAGCTTTGTCTGTTCGCTGCGCGCCGCCGGCGTAGTAGATGCACGCATTTGTCATCTCGGCGGTTTTGAGCTCGAGTTCGTCTGGCTTGACCTCGACTTGTGAGAGGTAGTCGATCATACGGTCTGCGGCACGGGCGAGGAGGCCATCGCGGATCTTGTTGCCGTCCTCCCAGCGAACTGCGTCGATGATCTGCTTGTCGGCATGGATTTCGTCTATGAGCTGGACAATGCTCTTCGACGTCCCACCGGGTTGGCTAGCAGCTACTTTCTCCGCCGGAAGGAGCAGTTGTCCAAGCCAGTTGTCGTGACATGCGGCTTGTGCAAGTGCCTCGGCGATGATTGCGGGCTGCTGAAACTCAACGCCGAAGCCTAGATGGATGATAGGATGGAGGAACCCAGAGTACATTCTGACCAGCATGTCATCGGCTCTCTGATCTCCCGCGAACACATATTTCTGGAGAGTTTCCTGCCAGCCTTTTGCCTCGATCTCATGTTTGAAGAACTCGAGGAAGTCAGGGTAGTGCTTCTCCGGGCCGAGATGCTTCGTAAAGGTGTCAACATCTTGGAGTTGGCCGACGATGGAACTCTTTGGGGTGATTGCTGGGCGCTGGTAGGATTGGTTGTCGTCGTAACCTTTCTGGATGTCAGCCGTTCCAGCTCCCAAAGACCACAGTGTAAGTAGATGGTGAACAATGTGGTTGTGAAAGCCTTCGTGGTTGAAGAAGATGTGGTGTCGCTCGTGATTCTCCTGGAGGAGTTCCGATACTCTCTTTGAAGTCTCAGATGTGATGCCGGATTTGTAGTATGCAGGCTGCTGGCTGGTCTGTAGCTGGACGGTGCTTGCAGTCGCCATGGTTCTTACGGACAGAGCAAGTCTGGATTGTGTAGATGTTGTTGCTAGAGTCTGTAGCCGCTTTGTCAAGGTCCTGTACATGAATTCAGAACGGTATCAATGGGAAAGAGACAGAGGCAAGTTATATGTCTTCCACGAAGTTGGAATCAGCGCCTTAGTCGAGACGTCTGTTACTTGATGCATATGGTCAAACTGGAGCGAGCGCGTGACATGACCTGAGAGCGACAGATCCTGGCGGGGAAGTGGAGAGTTCTCTCAGGATCATTTGTAAGCTCGGTCTTTCGGTGTCGCGAGGCCAAGCTGACGAGTATGCCATCGGTCAATGTTGCAGACCGTGTCAGACGCAAGTGATGTCCTTCGATTCGATGGCGGTCAGAGGAAGGAGTTGAAGGATGAGGATGGTTAGATGTCCTGAAGAAGAGACCTCGCTGCGAGCTGCTTACTGTGCTTACTAAGCGAGGTCGTCACTGGCATGGACGTCGCGTCTTTCAAGCGCGTGCGTTTGCTCGGTCATCTTGACCACGACAGCACTCGGACTCGCATGATGACCGAGACCCAGCATGAAGCGAAAGCGCGCGAATCGAGGCACTCAAAGTGCGGTCAAGAAGCCAAAGCTCGACCAAAGCCATGACGAGCGACCATCACATTCTCTTTTGGGCAAGTACTACCCAGAGCTGGTAACCTTGAGACAGTATCTGGCATCGCGCCTGAGCAAGAAACGTCGCAGAAGGCTGCAGCTGTATGGGCGAGATGTCACAGTTCCCGGAGACGCTGCTGTCTCACGCCTGCTTGATTCAATCATCGTTGGAACATTCGCTGCCGTTCACGCTCAAGACGAAAGTCTGATCGAAGATGACATTTCCATGTTCACCCAGGAGTTGAGCGGCTCAACAGCTCCACCAACACCGGGTGGTCTCAAGCAGCACGAGGTAAGTTGGCTATTTTTTGCACGGGATCTGCATTGCTGAATAGACTGATGTCCACTAGATTGTCGACTTCGCAATATGGCTGCTTTTCCGCCGACAGCAAGGCAGTACCAGGCCTTCCCATCTCCTTTGCCAGACATATCAGCGCTATCTGAATGCGAACAACCACGGTGTTGAACCCCAGATTGTGCCCGGAATACCAGGAATTTATGCCAGCGGCACGAATGACAACGCCAATGCTCTGAGGCACCATCCGTGGACTGCAATTCCTGAGCTGCTGGGAGGAGGAGCCGACCGGGTCCTCGGCGATCTTTTGCTTGAGTGTGGTATATTTCAACCTATCGCAGGCAGCAACAACTTGACTCAGCTAAGTGGAATCCCCATGTGCGATCTGGATTTACTGCCTTGCCCGCCGGTCTCAAGCGACGCTCCGGAAACTACTCGCTCGAGCAAGCCGGCGCAACTGCCTGCTGAGAGGAATGTCAGATCGGTCACAAGCCCTTCAAACATACGTTTCGTGCGACATCGCATGCTCTATGCAAGACCGGCCTTGACGTCAAAGGCGAAGGTGAAGTTCGGGCTAAATCAGATACATGCGTTCAATCGACAACGTGACCTTGACGATCAGGAACAGACGAAGCATGTCATGAAGTATGTATTCCCAAGGCAATTCGGACTACACAACGTCTTTACTTCTGAATTGGATCCAAAGGAAACCGCTCAAGCCTGCAAAGACTATACACTCCGAGAGAAAGAGATTTCGCACCAGAGGTATGTCCACTCACAGAGAAGCAAAGCAAAAGGCATCGATGCCAGTTTGAAGGCGCAACGACTACCTCCAAGGCTCCGAGGCAAGGCTTTTGAGCTCGTGCATCGCATGCGCAAACGCCATTCCCGATGCGCTTATTCGGCCCTCCTCGATCATTACTGTCCGGTAACACACCTCGGAAAATCAATTGAACACGAATCTTTTGCCAGAGCTACGCATCCTGCTCAAGTCTCGGCCTTCTGCAGGTCTGCTATCAGAAAAGTCTTCCCGCCGGAGCTATGGGGTAACTCGAACGTTTGCCATCTGCATGGTAGCATCGGTAATTTTATCAAGTTACGACGGTATGAAAGCCTCGCGCTGCACGACATCTTGCAAGGAATCAAGGTGACGGATGTCGAGTGGCTCAGTCCACCTGGCATCGATGCTACCCACAAGCTCAGTCCCTCCGACTACGCGAAGCGCAAGGAGCTCATGGCGGAGTTGCTTCACTACCTTTTCGATTCTTTCTTGGTTCCCCTGATCCGCGGACATTTTCACGTCACCGAATCCAGTATGCAACGGAATCAGCTCTTCTACTTCCGCCATGACGTTTGGAAGGAGATGTCCGAGCCTGCCCTGAAGTCACTAAAGCTAAACATGCTTGAGGAATGCAACACCACCATCGTCAAGACCATGCTTGCGAAGCGGACCTTAGGGGTGAGCCATGTCCGACTGCTACCAAAGGGGCAAGGGATGCGACCGATCATCAACCTGCGGCGAAGAGTGCAGAAATTGCAGCATGGTCAGATCGTGCTGGGCCGAAGTATCAATAGCGCCCTCACGCCCACGTTCAGCGCCCTAAACTATGAGAAGTCGGCCGATCCTACTCTGCTGGGCTCTGCGCTCTTCTCAGTCGATGACATGTTTCCACGACTGCAGGCTTACCGAGAAGTTTTGGCACGACGAGGCCTAAGCGGGAAACCGCTATACTTCGCCAAAGTCGATGTCCAAGCATGCTTTGACACGATCCCACAGGCTAGGCTGTTGCAAATGGCGAGAAAGATCATCAGCGCCGACTACTACCAAATCGCACGCTACTCTCGGGCAAAGCTTGCAGAGACCATCACCACAAGCGCAAAGCCTTCATGGAAGTTCTTGACCAAAGCCACACCTGGCACATCAGCATTCGACTTCAGGCGAGAAATCGAAAGAGACACAGCAGAAGGCCGGACCAGGACTGTATATGTCAACGGAGGCAACGCGCGACAGGAGAGTCGAAGGGCCATCCTGTCGTTGCTTGAAGAGCACATCGAGTCCAATCTCATCAAAGTTGGCAATCGCTTCTACCGTCAGAAGATCGGCATTCCCCAGGGTTCGATCGTTTCAAGTCTGTTGTGCAGCTACTTCTACGCTGAGCTGGAACGCGAAGTCCTGAGCTTTGTCGGCGGGACCAGTATCCTACTGCGGCTGATTGACGACTTCTTAATCATCAGCACGGACCGCGGTGTTGCGGAGAAGTTCGTGAGGACAATGCATGCTGGCGTACCGGAGTATGGCGTGCAGATCAAAGCCGACAAGAGCCGAGCCAACTTTGATGTTGAGGTGAATGGCAAGAAGATCATGAAGGTGGCGGATGCTGACTTCCCGTACTGCGGCAATGCGATCAACACCGTGACTTTGGACTTGAGCAAGGACCGCGAAAGGAGGCGGCAGGCCAGTCAGTTACTCGTCACTATCCATCCCACCACTGCCTTTGCTAACAACGCTTGCAGACTCAGCCGACTCCATCACGGTCGAATACTCCAAGCTGCCAGGCCGAACGTTCCACCGCAAGACGTTGAAGTGAGTACTGATCGTCATCTCGACCGCATCCAAAGCTAACAAACGCAGCGGACTGAAACTGCAAATGCACGCCATGCTCCTCTCCACAACCTACAACACGATCTCGACTGTCATGTCGAATCTCCATCACTGCTTCTTGGAAGTGGCGCAGAAGTCGTATCACTACATCAGGTCACTGTCGTCTGCGAGGCAACCAGCAGGGCAATTAATCATTCGTGAGTTCTTACCGATCGTCGCTACGCTGCCTGAGCCCTTTGGTAATTCCGGAACGGACAAGGCTGACATACATGGCGTTCGTAGGAGCTGTCGAGGACGTGATCAAGCTGTCGTGCGTTTTGATGCGGCGAAGCAAGCTCAAAGGTGGCAAAGAAGCGTCTTATTTCGAATGCTGCATCACCGCAGGACAAGCTAGATGGTAAGTCAAAGCTTCGTGCATGCATATTTGCTGTCACTCGTCAGCGCACGCTTGGATGATCAATGCAATTGGGAATGCACTCGCTGACGACTGGCATCACCACAGGCTCGCATGCACAGCATTCGACGAAGTCTTCCGGCGGAGACAAACCCGATACGCGACCTTGCTCGCCTGGCTGGAGGCGCAGAAGTCGACAGCCATCGGCAGAGTCAGTCGAGCGGAGGCAGCTACGCTGTTGGAGGCTGTCGCGAGGAGCGGTGGCTCAGGTCCACGAACTGTCGTTGCCCAATTGGGTACAGTATGATGCACGATCTTAAAATCAAGATGTAAGTTGTTGTATTCGACGGAAAGCACTGAAATTTCAGCTTTGGAGGACGTCCATCAAGAACAGAGTGCAACACCTGCGAGAAAGAACGGAAAGAATGCTCACAAGGAATGCTGACCATCGTCTGTCGGCGTGAAAGGCGATTCTCTCTGAACAACGAGCTCAAACACCAGTTCTATGGGTCATATCTGACCACCAAATTTCTTGCTAAGCTTGCTCCACTACCACAAGAAGAAAAGCTCTCACAACATCAGTCCTCCGCCCACCACAACATTTCTTCCTTCGGCCAAACCAACGCGACCCTCTCGCCAGCTCTCTCCGCTTCAGGCGATGCACATCGCTTTCACGCGCCCAAGGCACCGCACAGCATACCTGGAAGTGATACCCCGTCGTTTGCAGAAGGAGGCGGAATGATTCCCGTCTTTCGGCTCGAAGCAGCGGCTCTGCTTTCCCGAATGAGAGACCGGAATCAAGTCGGATTGCAATGGACGAACATGTTACTCTGCTGGCCATGGAATTACGGGATCGGAGACTACGAAGAAGAGCTCATGCTAGCGACTTCGGCCATGCATATCGCACAGACCTTGCGACGCTTGGGATTGTTGGGGGGCAGGTCTACCTCGAGAAAAGTGACCGAGTGCAAGGCCCTGAGGAGCCTGCTACCAGTCCGTTCCGGGCGGAATGTTGCTCGGTGGGGTGTGATGTCGATGGGTATGTTAGCAGCTGATCCGATCTGTTGTGGGTAGTCACTCCTTGAAAGACTTTGGAATGAAAATGGTTGGCCACCTTGTCTTGTCCCGCGACTTGCGGCCCATGAATGCCCCGTCACAGTCTTATTCTCTCGCGTGTATCGAAGCTCAACGGTCCATCTTCAGCACTGAAGAGCATTGATTCGCTCGAGTCTGGCAGGATCTGATCTTGCCTCGGCCGGCAGAATCTGGCCTTATCTCGGTCGCCAGTCTGGCAGGATGATCTCGCGTGTGATTTCTTGAGACTCGCAGCACAGGGCAGTCTAGAGTGTGATGTTGAAGACGGGACGACGGCGGCGAGCAAGGGTGAAGGAGCATTTGAGTTCCAGGAAAGCCCGAAGATCGGCCGGCATCCGACGTTAGGTAACGAGATTTTTGGGGTCTCTTCTTTCTCCAAAACTTTGAGCCGCTGTCAAGCCTGTACACCTTCACCCTCCCTCACACCTCACTCACCATGGGTCTCAGCGGTGCGAAGAACAAGACGAAGCTGTCTCACGACCCGAATAACACAGCCTGGTCACGATCAACGACAGGCTTCGGCCACAAAATTCTCGCGTCTCAAGGCTGGAAACCCGGCGACTACCTGGGAGCCGAAAATGCGAGCCACTCAGACCACTACACCGCCGCAAATGCCTCTCACATTCGAGTGATGCTACGGGAGGAGAATTTGGGGATTGGCGCACAGGTCGGCAAAGGCAATGCTGAAACCTTCGGACTCAGCATGTTCTCGGGCCTGCTGGGACGTCTGAACGGCAAGAGCGATGTCGAGGTCGAGAAGCAACAGAGTGCACTACGAGATGTTCAGCTCAGTACATTTCAAGCGCAGAGATATGGTTTTATGAACTTCGTCAGTGGAGGACTGCTGGTGGGAGACAAGATGGAGTTTCCCAAGAGCACAGTTATGACGGACAAGAAGGCGGCAGATGCTGGGAAGAATGGCCTGAAACGAAAGGCGGAGCAGGACACCAGCGAGCAACCCGAGTCGAAAAAGATGAAGGCAATTGTGGATGCGGACAACCAGAGCTCGGAGGAGGACAGCGATGACAACGAGGTCGCAGCGCCTACAAAGAAAGAGAAGAAGCCGAAGTCGAAGGTCGAGCAGAGTGATGTGGTCTCCACAAAGGCCGCTGCGAAAGAACTTCGAAGACGAGAAAAGGCAGAACGAGAAGCAGCGCGAGAAGCCAGAAAAGCATCAAAGTCGGGTGCGGACAGTGGTGAGAAAGCACGGCTTAAGGCGGAGAGGAAAGCACGAAAGGAAGAACGTAGACAGCGGAAAGAGGACAAACGAAGGAGACGAGCTGCAAAGGCTGCACCCAGTGCTCAAGCGTCGACAACGCAGACCTCGGCGTCGAGCAGTGACAGTGACGGCACGGCAACACCGCCGGTGAGCGGAGGTTTTGCGGGTGGTCGACACGCAGTCCGACAACGATATATCCAACAGAAGCGAATGGCATCCATGGACCCGCAGGCATTGAAGGAGATCTTCATGCTGCAACAGCCGAAAGCGGCGTCTTGATAGACTTTCAATAACGATTCTACGGCCACGGACAAGCCTCTGCATGAGCCCACTTCCATGATTGCGTGTGCATCTTTCTTCTTCGCTCTCTGCGCCAAGACGATCTGCCGTACCACATTTTCGCATGATCGACTGCTACCGAAGATCCGATTTCCTCCTTCCTGATCGGGCAGGAGGCCACGCGCGTGGGACTCGAACCCGAACAATGCTCCGTTCATTCACGCCACCGCTAGGTACTCTGCGAAGCGCTTATATGCCGGTTCTACGTCAGCTCCACCTATATCACGCTCGAGACCAGTCCACTTTGTACTGCGACCTCGCTTTCCTGGAGGCTAAAGATGATGCTAAGCCGTTCTCGGAGTATATGTCGACCTGATTTTAAGGTTCGCCCAATCACAACACATGAGTGACTGCTTGGTCATTGCAAATCATCAATCATGACGGTGCATCTAGATGTGGGCACTATGGACGGTGTGGTCTCGTTGCGTACCTTGAACACTCGTAAGCAAGAAGACGCAGACAACTATACCCAAGTAGCCATGGACCAGCATCCTTCACAGCAGTCGATCCCGCGATACTGTCGATTGTGGAGACATGCAAGCTATACGCCAGTATAGAGCATTGGGGAGGAAAGTCGCCGAAGAGGTCGCGGCCGGACAGATTCATAGCCTGTCTAATGAGAAGCCAAGTGTTCTTGATACTGGAGAGTCGGACGACAATCAACATACTACGACCAGTCTCAAGCCCAAACACATCCAGCGAAGCGATGCACCGATTGTCGTTGGCTGGCAAAGCGACGACGATCCATTCAATCCTCGCAACTGGTCGATGACTCGACGCCTGTCCACGTTCGCTATCATCTGGCTCAACACTTTCTCCTGCGACTGGGCTTCATCAGCCGATTCCCAGAATGATAAAGACATCGCAACGGCTTTCCACGTCAGTCAGGAAGCAGAAGGGTTGTCTCCCAGTCTTTACACCTTTGGAATTGCCTTCGGGGCCCTCTTCGCTGCACCCATCTCCGAGACCATCGGCCGCAGTCCACTATACGTCGGAGCACGATTCTTGCACCTCATCTGGCTGATCGGTGTAGCTCTTGCACCGAACTTCGGAGCGCAATGCGCCTTTCGTTTCCTGGCTGGTGTTGCTGCAAGCCAGCTGATCGCTGTGCAGGGTGCATCGATCGCAGACTTGTTCGGACCTGTCCATCGTACGCTGATCTGGCCGACGGCGGCTATGGCTTCATTCGCTGGCACCGCGTTGTCGCCTGTGGTGGGCGCCTGGGTATGGAGGTCATCGTTGCATTGACATGAAGCCACTCGCTGACGGACACGCCGTAACAGATTGCTCAAAGCGGTGCAGGCTGGCGACTAGCAGAATGGGTGGCAGTGATAGTATCGGGCATCTCGTTCATCACAACCAGTTTATTCCTCCCGGAGACGTTCGAACCGATCTTGCTAAGCTGGAGAGCTCGACACTTGCGAAAGCTGACCGGCTGCGAAAGATTCCAGGCCGAGATCGAAATCGATTCCAGTATCGGCGGGGGGCGCCACATGTTGACTCGCGAGCCGATTGTGATCTTGCTCGGTAGCTGGCTGGTTCTGAGCTACCTTGTGATATACTGCTTTTTGCAGGGCTTCACGTTCATATTCGGCAAGACCCACGGCTTCTCACGGGGTCTAATTGGCACCTCTTTCATAGCAATCGTCGTCGGAGCCTTGCTGTGGTACGCAACAATGCCGTACTACTACCAGTTGTACAAGAGCAAGGTTAGAAAGATTCACGAGGGCATATCAGGATCACAGGACAAGTCTACCATGATGGCCGCCAATTCGCCCGGTGTTGATCTTCCTGATCCGGAGTACCGACTCTGGCTCGCATTGTTGGCTGCTCCAGCCTTTCCCATCAGTCTATTCTGGCTAGGCTGGACCAACTACGCTTCAATCTCGCCATGGTCCAATCTCGGCGCTGTGGTGCTACTTGGATTCTCATGGGCAGGCGTCTATGTGACAGTCTATCAGTACATCCTCGACACCTACGGGACATACGCCGGCTCAGCTCTGGCCATCATAACGAACTGGAGATATTTGGTAGCAGGCGCCATCAACCTTGTCGCCAGACCCATGTACTCGAAGTTGGGCGTAAACTGGACAATGACAATGGTTGGCTCACTGGCCGCGGTCCAGATGTTCCTGCCGGTGGTCTTTTACTTCTACGGTCCGAGGATTAGGAAGAGGAGTTCCTTCGCCGGCCAGTATGTCCCGGCTGTGAAGCCTTTGGGTCGGCAGGGCGAGGCTTTGAGCTGGCGATGAGTGGACCTACTCCTATTCTTCGAGGTCAAAATTCCAGTATGAGGCGCCAGCAATCACAGCCGTTGTCCTGATCCACGAAGCGCTTGCACCGCGCTTGAGCGATTAAAGACTTCCATGTCATGTCCGATGAGTATTCGATGGAAACGTATTCGTCAAAGGAAAAATTCATTTGCAGAGAGACCATGCACTCAATCGACATTCTCCAATCCAATGCGGCACCATGACCTTCAGAAGTACAATTTCCATCGATGGCAAGCATACCTGGAGTTACATTTTTTGTTGGTACCCGCAGATCGTTGATGGAAGGTGAAGAAAAGTGAACTTGTCATGTGAAACTCTCATCACTTCAGCCAACAAACACATTCACGCCCACTTGAAATGGCAGACACCACCGAAGAAGCGAATGCGCTCTTATTGCCAGGCCTTCCGACCATCAACGACGTGTACGATCTGTACCACGACAACAAGCTGGAAGAGTTTGCGGAGGCAGCCGACGAACTGCTCGAGACTCGCAACGACCTTATCGACGTCAGCTGAAGTGCACGTTTATTAACATCACAGCAGTAGAAGATTACGAAGACTTGGAAGACACCGATGACTTATAAACCATTGCGCGACGCGAGCACAACCGCTTGAGACAACTCTTCCGCATCAATGGCTTGAACGACCCGGCATACGAAGGCAATCTTCAGATCGTGGAGCATGTAGTTGATCGCGCGGGCGGGCGCCAAGCGCAAGGCGGGGAGGTTTTTCGGACCGGAGGAAGTCGAAGAGGAAGAGGAGGACATGACGGATATGGAAACCGACCACGAGGGAGATAGCGAGAATACCATTGCTGCGGACCTTAATGTTCCTCTTCCTCGTCCGACTCTTGCTCCTGCTCTTGCTTCTGGTGGTGCCGCTACCCACTCTCACGGCCTCGACACGGAGCCATCTTAGAAAGCGTCGATGCCTGTTGTCTGGCCGGTGTGACCGAGCTGTCAAGCGACCAGACGACGGTGGACGAGATAAAGTCGCAGGACCAGGTGGAGCCAAGCGCTGAGGATGTTCTGGCGAGTCGAGTAAGCTTTCCAATGTGCTGCATACTTCTCTGCGCATGCTGACCTGAATACAGCCTGCTCCGGCAAGACTACTAACTTCTCTGGCAGCATGAAGTTACGTTGTGGGTAGGGCAAGCTTGGTGAAGAGAAGAGCCACGTGAGGCTCGAAGTACCACCGTGAGTTCCATATGTTCGAATGCCAATCACATGCGTGCCTGCTTCTCATCTATCAAATTTGCTCCTTCCACAATACTAAGCGTCGTATCAAATATTCCTGACGATCAACCAGACTTGGATCATCCACCACATGGTTCTTCTTGACCGCTTTACATTTCTATCGTCAACTCATTGCCTCCATCTATCATAATGCCGATAAGCATCAGGCCCGCCTCTCGATTGTCTCGGACTCATCAAAGATCTTGTTGTCGTACTCCTTACGAGCGGTGGCCTCAGCCAAGCGAGCGACCTCTGGATCTTGCGGTGTCAACGAAGCCTTCACAACGCCAAAGATGGAGTCGTGGTCGCGGAACAGTTTCTCCATGTCGTCAAGCGACCGGCCCATTGTCTCTGGGTAGAAGAAGAAGACCATGGCTGGAATGCAGGCCCCGAGGATGGCGTAGAGGATGTAGTATCGGTACCCAAGCTCAGTGATCGCCACAGGTGTGACTGCGAAGTGGAACAGTTAGCAAGGACTCAGAGAGCCATGGCGGCCACCATTTGCTACTTACTCATTAAGACTGCGAAGTTCCAAAGCCAATGATTGGCGGTCGAGAAGCTGGTCATCGGCACTAGAATTCCGTTAGCATACAAGTGGTAATCGCTATGTGGAATCACTTACTACGCAGACGACTCGGCGCAATCTCTGTGACATAGAGATAATTGCAGCCAAGGAAACCAATCGGTACGAACAAGTTGAATAAGAACACGAACAGTACTTTTGCTCGGACGGTCAGCGTTGTTCATGGATCAAGATATGCAATGCAGACTGGCCCTGCAGATCCAGCCCGAGAGACATGCTCTGGCGAAGCTGCAGTCCTTATGTCCGTTCGCCTTACCTGAAGCAATCTGTGCGGACTTGTTGCTGCTCGGGAAGCTGTTCGTGATGGCCAGCGCAGTCATGCACATGGACATACCGAATCCACTGACGATGAAGAGCTTCCGACGGCCGAAGCGGTCAACGGTAAAGAAGGCTATGAATGAAGATGCCATTTTCTGCATCACAAAGAGCGCAACGTCAGCTGAAGTCAAGTATACGCATGGCATTGAAGAGATGATCCTAGGTCGGTCTGCAGGTTTTCTTGTCTTGAACATACCCAGGTCAGGCAGCCTCCGGTTAGGATGCGTGCGGTCTGGTGGTCCAGACCAAGGCCTCGTTCGAATATCTATCGATAGGTCAGTGCAACTCTACTCGACTCCATGCTCCGTCAGGCTTACTATTGTAGAGTAGGAACTGATCAGGTTGCTTCCACACCATTGTTGAAAGAATTGGATCGCCAGACAGAGTAAGAACCTGTAGAGCACCTTGTCTTCCTGCGCAAATGGAGTGCCGAAATGTCAGCCGTTGTTCGAGTGACAGGACATCGATGCAAGCCTTGTGCCATGAATCTCTTACCCCCATTTTGAACAGGTCACGCTTCTTGGCTGCAGATTTGGTAGCTTCCAATGTGAGCTCGATTGCGTTCATCTCCGTGACAATTTCAAAACTCTCTACGGGCTCGTCTCGTAGCTTCGAGAGATTGTTGCGAGCATGCTCCATCCGGCCCTTTGATGCGAGCCATCTGGGGGACTCCGGAACCAGGTAGACTGAAGCGATGAGTATCAACGATATGATGGCTGGAAGTGCGAGAGGAATGCGCCATGAAAGTGATCCACTCTTAACTTCGTACAGCGCCAAGTTAACCCTGTTTCCAGCGAAGTTAGCAGTTATCGTATGCGTATGCGGGGAGAGAGGCTCCGAGACAAGCTTCATGCGTCTCACTTACCAGGCCTTTGAAAGCGAAAAAGGGAAGTCAGCAAGTATCTCTGGTGATCATGAGGGCAGGATCGCATACTTGCAGAACGAAGCCAAAAGTAATGAATATGCCATCGACGATAACGTGCTGTCCGCGATTCTTTGCCCTTGAGCACTCCGACTGCCAAACCGGTACAGTCGTACTCAACGCTCCAACGCCTACACCGACGATAAATCGGCCGATTGTGAACTGGGCCAGGCCGAAGGAAGTACATTCAAGCACTTCGCCAATCAGTGTCAGTATCGCAGCGAGCAATACGGTCTTGCGACGTCCCAGAACATCTCCGATGGAGGCGCATGCGAGGGAACCGAACAGAGCTCCGAGAGTGCATGTAGCAACGATGGTGCCCTACAGGCGCGTCAGAAAGAGTCCAAAAGGTCCAGTCTGGAGCAAGCTACCTGAATCGTGCTTTTCGTGGCTTTCTGCTGTCCATGTGCATGTACGACGTCAATCTCAGGGAAGGTGTGGAGCCAGCTCTCGATAGAAAGTAATCCTCCAACACCCGCCTGATTCCAGCCGAATAAAACAAAAGACGGCAAAGCAATCAACAGCGTTTGCATCAACTCCAGCTGCTTGCCGCTTCGAGTCATCTTGGCGAAGTTATGAGGAGAACAAGAGGATGGCCAGGGAGATAGGCATCGAATGTGAGGATGGAGCAAAGTAGGCAGCTAATTGTCCTATGTACCCGCATACCTGCTCTTTGGAAATGCCGCTCTCGATGCCGCCATGTAGTAAGCGAAAACGCGAGCACTCACCGTCAACATCCCGACGAGCATGGGGACCGGCATGAGGTGTCATTGTGGAGCTAGATTGAGGGTGACCCACGGGGTGCTCGATCCACCCAAAAATCTCTCATCCGTAAATATTGAACGGACTGTGTATTGGCAGGCATGGTCGTGCTTCCCACTTGGATGGGATTCCTATCTGAAAGGCCCGAATTCTCGTGAATCTGACGGGAATCCTCGGAACCTGTTTAAGACCTTTACCGGCAAGAGAAGACATTTGCACAGACTGGCTGTCGGGGGGACTGGAAGAACGGCACCAAGAATCCTGGCATGACCTTGTCAGGACAGGCGAAGGGCCATTGAAGTCCGAGAAATTTTTGCCATGCTCGTGATCCGTCCATGGGTGATCCACTCGACATCGGGTTCCTCCACGGCCGGCCCCAGTAAAGGATGGGCTAGGTCAAGACGTCCGCGAAGATTCTGAAGGATGAGACGTCGTCGTTGTTAGCGCGTGCCAAGCTTTTTGGAAGGCTTCTAGAAATCTTCTCTTCAATGCAAGATGACACTTAGCCTGAAGAACATCTGCTGAATGGAAACCCGGGAACTCGTTCTGCTCATCAAGAATCGACGATATTATGCTAAGGCGATGCGAAATCTTAAATGCACATGCTCGCCAAACACGAACGCTAAACGCAAGAACAAGGGCCTGGCCACTATTCCTCCATTGATGCTCGCCGAGAAGATGCGGGCGACATGCTCGCCAAACACGAACGCTAAACGCAAGAACAAGGACCTGGCCACTATTCCTCCATTGATGCTCGCCGAGAAGATGCAGGCGAAGAGCTGCCCTTGTCGAAGTCGCCGTAAGGACATTCTACCGTCGTGTTCTCGTCCCTGAGGCAAAGCTGGTGCACCTCGCTGGCTTCCCCGTATGAAGTCAAGTCTGGACTGACCTCGGTCTGATCGTATTGGGCAAGCAATTTCCTCACTTTGCCCGTGGCCGCTTCTCTTTTTTCTGTGGTGGAAAGCAAATTGTCGAGGACCCATTTTGGTTGCAGTGCGATCAGTGGTACTGGCGCACGTCGAGACCATCTCTTTTGGTGGGCAGGAGTAAGTGCCACGGGGAATAGCGGCTCGCCATCGAAGCAGAACGTCCAGTTTTGATCCTCCGTCTCTTGCGGGATGTTCTCTGGCCATGGTGCGGAATCCCAGATTCTCAGACCTCGAAGCATCTCCCAAAAGTTGTGGTTGTACTCTTCGACGCTCCTCTGCTCGCCTTCTGTTGGAGCACCCATGATGACCAGGCTCGTGTTTGGCCCAAGTGAGCGCGACAGTCGGAGATACGCTCTCAGTGCGGGAGCGATGAGGCGGATGTTGCGAGGTTCTGATGGATCGTCGGAATGCAGGAACACGTAGCGATGGTCGCCGCTTCGATAGCCCATCGTGGCGTAGACGCAGGGAAATGTTTTGAGGCCAGTCCCTTTCGCCAGGATCGTCGTCTTGAACTCTTCGTAGACATTCCGCTGCCATGCGTCCATGTCGTACTTCGCTTCGACTTGCTCTCTGCAGACTGATCAGTACATACTCGGATGGGCGTATTGTTCGACGCTTACTTTGTGAGTAGATTCTCTCCATCATCACGCACAACTCGACTCTCATCGGCAACTGCTGGGCTGCCGGTACTTAGGCTTCGTGCCTTGTCATGCAGTCCATCAGCGACATAGCGAAGCGTCTCGAGATCTCGACCGGCTTTCTTCGGTCTCAACGCAATGAACGTTGCGATCGAGAAGCCAGCAAAGAAGAGCAGTATGTTGAGAGCGACCTGCATGCTGACAGTGATTTTCAGCTCGCCGAGGAACGGAAGATGCGGTCGACCGTGCGATTTTAAGCAGCGCGCAAGTGCAACAAGGCAGGTGAGGTTGGTGGATGTGCGGTCAACATGAGGTGGCCCAGTTTGCCATTTGTACTAGCACAACTCTCCACTTGCCACGAGGATTGCGCAGCGTACCCGCAGAACTCCTTGGGCTAGCACGGTCTGCTGCTCGTATGGTTGACCCGAATCATCAGCTCATCAATGGCACACACGCATTGCGTTGACGTTGCAGGAGCTCCGCGTGCATCCCGCCCAAGATCAATGACGATCGAAGGAATCATAGCGCTTCTTATTGACAAACATATTAGGTATAAGCTTTCGGCGGCTGAGACAAGGTTCACCGATCTATGCTAGATCGTGGAGAGAACGGAGATGCGGCCGATCTGAGGACGAATGATGCGTGCTGCACAGCCACGGCTATGTAAGGACGGTCAGCACATCTCCGATTGGATGTTCTTTTTCAAGAGCCTAGCCTGCCGAAGACCGAAACTTGCACATCAGGACGGTTCTACATACTGCAACATCTTTCACCATGGAGTCCACGCACGCTCTTGAAGATGGCACCATCCAGCTGGACCCGAAAACCGGAACCGCCTTCAAGCTGAACAAAGGCCAACGCCTGACCGTCATTGACGTCGAGGGCGTGCAGGTGGCAGATCTCCTTGCCTTCTCTCAAGCAGATCCCAAAGAAGTCATCTCTGGTGGAAGAACCTTGGACTATGCCAGCCGACTGTTCCTTACCACGGGCGACCCGATATACAGCAATCGCAGCAATGTTATGCTGAATATCGTCGAAGACACCTGCAAACGCCACGTATGTTCGAATGAACCCTTGCGTTTTCGCTAGCTACTTACACCGCCGCCATATAGGACTTCCTCCTGACTCCGTGCTCCAAAGACACTTTTCGGATCATCTATGGGGACAAGGATCCAGCACCCGGATGTTTCGGAAACCTCGCAAATGCGCTGAAGAAATTTGGAATCGACGAGGATCAGATCGTAAGGTCGTGTACAGCATGGATCCGCGCTTTCAGGAAGCTGACAAACAACAGCCAACAGCCTTCAATTGTTTTATGAACGTCGTGGTAGATGGCACCACGGGTGAGCTCAAGGTCGACCCTCCCACTTCAAAAGCGGGCGACCACATATCCTTCATGGCCGAGATGGATCTCATCATTGGCCTGACGGCTTGCTCGGCTCTGCAATCGAACGGTGGCAGCTTCAAGCCGATTCAGTATCGCATCAGCGGTTGAAAGACTGTCTTTGCTGGCTACCAGGAGTATGGGAGTGACATCCAGATTCCAGTCACAACTCTGGCTTCAAGCCGTTGCGACACCTCACAATGGTCGGAAAGGCTTCGTACGTGTCGCCAACGAGCCGAGAAATTTAGGTGTTTGCGTAGACATGATGCATTGAACAAAAATGCATTAGTCTCGAATAGGAAGGAACGATGCTTATTCGATGATCAGATCGACGACCATCGACGCCACACGAAGCTTATTATGATGCATACATGATCTGTGAGGAGAAACCGATCCGAACTCCACTTCTCTTCAAGCTTATTTGTGTTACAGCTCTGCTCGAGGCACGTCGCCGACTCGCCCACAGTGTGGCCTGTCGTTAATCGAGTCATGATATCATCCAGGCTCGGCCGACGATGTGATTCGGCAGCCGGCATCATTTGGGGCTCGGTCGGATACAGATCCGGGGTGCAATTAAAACATTGGGCTTGATGCTTTGAAAGCATGCTACCGCTCGTCATCTAGCGGTACACGTGTACCCTGAGGACCCTAATGCGAGCGAGAGGCTAGCACGGTGACTAGGTCGTCCTTCGACTAGATCCCGTTCGCGGTCGTCGTTGTTCGTCCAGATACCCACAGCACGTCTTCGACCGCGTCCATGAATTCTGAACGCTCATCGCAGACACTGGCCCAAGACTCGACACCATCGCAGAGTAAAGAAAGCAACTTGTCGAAAGAGCAGCTGGAACAATACGGAGTGCATGTTGGAGATGACAACAAAGTCTTCTGGAGCGATGGAGCGAAGGACCATCCTCGAAACTGGAGTCCGTGGTCGAAATACTACTCTGCCATCATCATATCATGGCTGGAGCTGTACATGACAGGAATCAGCTCGTCTGGAACGGCTGCCGCGAACAGCGCTCGCATGGAATATGGAATCCAGAGAAACCTCGCATACTTCGCGTTCGTCTCGTTGTACCTCATCGGACAGACCGTTGGAGGCATTTTCTGTTCGCCAATATCCGAGACCTTCGGCCGACGGACGATCTACATCATTGCTACCGCAATGTTCTGCGTCACTTCCGTTGTGGTCGCTGCTGTTCCGTCCGATCTGCCTGGAGCCAGCGCCGCCATATACATTGGGAGATTCTACCAGGGCGTCGCCGCGGCCATTCCGGCGACGGTAGCTTTTGGCAACTTCGAGGACATGTTCGATGCTGAGAAGCGTATCTGGGTTGTCTATCTGTACACCCTGGCAGGCATGATCGGTCTGGTGCTGGGACCGATATACTCGTCGTATGTTCTGGCGCGAACCAACTGGTATGCTATCGGCCCTGTCCAGAGGACGTTGGGCAATGGCTAATATTTTCGCAGGAGATGGGTCTTCTGGATATCAGCAATCGTGTCTGCGGTCTCCCTCGGAGCCTGCTTCTTCATCAAGGAAAGCAAGGCAACTCAGCTGTTGCAAGCGAAGGTGGACAAGATCAAGAAAGAGACGGGAAACAACAAACTGGAATCCAACACTTATGGTGGCAAGTTCTCGGTCAAGGAGTTTGTGCAGAACTCCTTGTTCCGTCCACTTGTCTTCTTGTTCACCGAGCCGATCGTGACTTTCTGCTCCATCCTGTGCGCGATTGCTTTCGGGTTGATTTATGGCCTGACGGAAGGTCTGACCGTTGCGTACACCGACCCACCTTTCGACCAGACATTCAACGAGACGAGTTCGTCTTTGGCATTCATTGCGATCCTGATCGGAGAGATCATCAACATCCTTCCTCGGTTCTACGACCAGCATGTATTCCGAAAGTATCGTCGAGAGGGTCGGAGAATTTTGCCGGAGTCGAAGATCGCAAGTTTCGCCATAGCTTGTCCGGCACTGGCCATTGGACTGTGGATATTTGCCTGGACGACACCTCCCAGAGTAACGAACGTTCCGTGGCCAGTCTCGATGATCGGGCTCATCTTCATTGGGTTCGCACTGAACGACTTTTCGTACGTGCTCTTCGGATATGCCACGGACTCGTACGGCCAGTATGCGAGCTCGGCGGTATCAGCTATCAGTCTTACAAGGACCTTAGCGGCAGCGATCTTCCCGTTGTTTGCGTATAACATGTTCTCTGGTCTTGGGACAAATATTGCCGCAACCATATTGGCGGCGGTGGCGACCTTGTTCGCTTTCACGCCGTTCCTGTTTCTGAAGTACGGAGCAACATTGAGGAAGAAGAGCAAGAAGGCCTGTAATGACGAAGACGCGCTCACCGAGGAGAACGATCACATGGAGGATCAATCTCAAGAGTCGCAAGAGAAGGAGTCTGCTTGAGAGGGAGTCTGCTTGGGAGTTTTGCGAGGTTGGCTTCGGCGTGGCACGCCGATACACTACTAAAGATGGTAATGAATAATGAGAAGAGAGCTTCCCGAGTACTCGCTTGATATTGGTTTAGAGCTTCTGGACGTGCATGTCAATGATGTCGAACACCATGCCCCTGCGTGCCTGCCCGCCCTGTAGGATTTCCGTTCACTAGCGCCAAATTTAAGGTTTCCAGGTCTGCAGGCAGCGAAACCACCGAAGCTGTGCATTCAACATTGCAACACAACAAACTCCTCACCATGGCGAAACGACCGGCGGAAGCATCCCTCGAGGACTCTGTGACAGACTCACCAGCATCGAAGAAAGCGCGTGTTCAAGATGTTCCGGACGAAGACTTACCAGCTCCACCGCCGCCTGCAGTACCAGCTCAGGCGCATAGCAATGGATTCGCGAATGGGAAAGCTGCAATAGTGGAGGAGGACGAGTTTGATGAGGAAGAAGAAAACAGAAATGTGTCGCGACAACAAGCGCCGGCCGACGGATACTCAGATCTTTATTTGGACACAATATCACGAACGCGACTGGATTTTGACTTCGAAAAGCTATGCTCCGTGACACTTTCAAACATCAACGTATACGCCTGCCTAGTATGCGGAAAATACTTTTCCGGCAGAGGGCACAAGACGCCGGCATATTTCCATGCGCTGGAGGAAGGACACCACGTCTATATCAACATGGAGACGAAGAAGGTGTGGGTGCTGCCGGAAGGCTACGAGGTGAAGAATAAGAGCTTGGATGATATCAAAGTCGTGGTCGATCCACGATTCACACAGGAAGAGGTTAAGACGCTGGACAAAGAGCCCAAGCCGGCGTGGGATTTGCTGGGAAAGAAGTACATACCAGGATTCGTCGGATTGAACAACATCAAAGCGAACGACTATCTGAACGTCGTAGTTCAGGCGCTATCACATGTCACGCCATTACGGAACTTTCTGATGTTGGAAGATCTCTCGTCACGGCCACAGCTTGTCCAGCGGTTCAGTGTGCTGGTCCGCAAAATCTGGAACTCGAAAGCCTTCAAATCGCACGTTTCACCACACGAGCTTATGCAAGAAGTTGCATTGCGGAGTAACAAGAAATTCCTTCTCACCGAACAAGCGGATCCTGTCGACTTTCTCAGCTGGTTCTTGAACAACCTTCACCTCTCCCTTGGCGGCTCGAAAACAAAGTCGCATTCATCTCTCGTCCAGAAGATTTTCCAAGGAACGCTCCGGATTGAATCACAATCCATTTCCGCCCGCGCCGACGCAGGCGACCGACTTCGCTTCGAAGACGCAGGAGTCATCAAATCACAGACCTCGCCGTTCATGATCCTCACTCTCGACCTTCCTCCAGCACCTCTGTTCCAAGACAACGTCGAGAAGAACATCATCCCACAAGTATCTCTGACGACAGTGCTGCAGAAGTACAACGGCATCACCGCACAAGAACGTCTAAATACTCGGATGCGGTACCGTCTCCAACATCCTCTGCCACCGTTCCTGATTATGCACGTGAAGCGCTTCGCCTCCAACAAATTTCTGCAAGCACAACGAAATCCAACCATCGTCACTTTCAATCCGCGGAGTCTCGATATGAGTCCATACGTGGAGCCGGATCCGAAGATCCACCCAATTGGAGAGCCCTTGGTGTATGACTTAGTGGCCAACGTCACGTACGAGGGTGTCAAAGTCCGGGATGATTCGGTTGAAGGCGAGGCGGAGCGGAAGATGTGGAAGTGTCAGGTCAAGGAGGGTGGAGAGAATGGTGGATGGTGGGAGATGCAGGATCTGTACGTGGAGAGGGTGGATGCCGAGTTGTTGTCTACGAAAGAAAGTTATGTCATGGTGTGGGAGAAGAGGAGGACGAAGAAAGGCAAGGCTTGAGAAGCGTATCTGCTGATGTAGCCCGCCTAGTTCACGCCTAACCTCGCGATCGAACACGCCCACTCGAATACTTGAATTTGATACCGTTGGAACGGAGACGTTCCAACTTCGGCCCGGATCGATGGATTCCCGAGTTGGAGCATCCTTTTTCACATCCTCGCGCCCTGCCAAACTCGAGGCAATAGTCTCTGGCCGTGTTTCGACATTCCAATTCCGCAATGATATGTACCTCTGCTTCAGCAGGCTCCCCGCGACCTGACAATGCCCGCACTGGCTGCTCGATCTTACAAGGCGAAAAGCACAAGACACGCAAGGGATGACAGCATCTCAAGCGCAAACGAGCTCGTCATATGGCCAAAAGCACCACCTCCTTCCGTGCTCGACGGCGCAGCCGCTCGCACTTCAACCTACACCCATCAAGACACTTTTGCATTTGCGCGATGGCATGTCGCACGCAATCACCGAGCCCTGTTCCTCACTCTAGACTTCTCCCGTAACAAGCAACAAAGCCTCATAAGGCCCGCAATCGAAGTCAGCAACCTCGTTGCCAACCACAGTATCCTCCGGCCCACTCTTATTATCCACGAACAGAAGATATGGCTCTGAACCACCGACCTGAGGCCACCTCAAGCTCGACTCAGGATCCTTGACAAATCCGATAAACGTGTTCTGCACGTACTTCCCCAAACGAACTTGATCCTCATCGCTCCCCTGCGACGGAAACGTGCCAAATATCAAAGGCAGCTCAGCGCCGTGACTGGCACCGTAAGCGTTCTCTCCAGGGTATGCGATGTCGACGTTGGCGAACGTGGCGTTGTAGAAGTATCGCCATGTGGGGTGTCCGGTTTGTGCAGCTCTTTCGGATAGGATCTTTGCGCGGCAGGTGTATGCGTATTGGTTTAATGGGCGGCGCACGGCTTGGTAGGCGTCGAAGGATTGCAGAGAAGTGTTGTACAGTTGTTCGAAAGAAGGGCCACGACCACCCGTTACGGCAGTCCAGAGCGCGGAAGCCATCGCCGGGTTGACATCAGGGAAGAACTGGGCGACCTCATTGCCGTTGGTGCCGGTGAGGATTGGGACTCGAGGAGAAGAGGCGATTGCGAGCTCGGCGTGAGCGCTGTTGGTCACGTTGTCGATGGCCGGAGGGAAGTACAGCATGTTCTTAGCCGAGACCTCGGCGATGAGCGAGGCATCGACGGCTTGAACGCAAGCAAGCTGCGACGGGGCTGTCGTGCAGTTCGTAAGACCAACCAAAGCAGGCCAGCTATCGATGGGTGCGAGCAAAGTTTGACTCTCCATGATGGCGGCTCGGAAAGATAGAGGTTCTGGCGGATTCAGAAGCAGCTGCTTGACGGAGTATCCACCAGCGGATTGTCCAGCGATCGTGATGGCATCAGGATCTCCCCCAAAGGCAGCGATATTCTCATAAACCCACGCGAGTGCCATGCGCTGGTCGAGGAAGCCAGGATTCCTCTCATCGGCCTTGAGCTCCGGTGACTGAACGAATCCAAAGACACCAACTCTGTAGTTGATCGTCACAACAATCACGTCTTGTGTAGCCGCGATCGGCACGCCGTTGAAGACTGCCAGACTGCCGCTCCCACCTTGAAGGTTGCCGCCGTGAATGGAGAACAGGACCGGGAGAGGCTCGCAAGCATCAGTCGGAGTGAAGATGTTCAAGTAAAGGCAGTCCTCGCTCGTGGTAGCGTTGTATGCGGAGAAGAAGGAGGTCTCATTGCCGCCGTATTGCTTTAGTGCTGCCAAACCGTCAGGATCGGTTGAACTCCAACGCTAGCTCCTTGTCACTTACGAGCTCCTTGCTGCATGCACGAGGCCTTCCACTGCGTAGCATCCACGTCTCCTGAGAGCTGCTGCGCAACGGGTGGCATGAACCTCTGCGGAGGCTTCGCAAACGGAATTCCCAGATATGCGTTCGCCGTCGTGGCTCCGGTCGTTCCAGGATACGTGAGGCTTGTTCCGGTGATGTTAGCCGATGAGAGGTGCACTGTCGGCTGAGCGAGTGCGCTGCTTGCAGCGACCAGCACGCATGCTACCAGAGAGGGTTGGAGGCGGAGCATGTTGAACGCTGGTGAACGAATGAACGAGCGAACGCGCCAACGGAAATGACAGAACGAATGACAGAAGGAATGACAGAACGAAAGGATTGATGGGTTGGAAAGGTCTCAACCATCGATACTTCTGCTTCGTCTTCTTCCAGTTATGTAGGAGCCTGCTTGGCACTAATCCTGGTCCTTGAAGCCACGCGTGCAATGGCCTGTGCAATCGTTAGGGTCGTCGAAATAAGGTACAGCACATTCGCACATCGGAGTAGCCACCGTTTAAACCTTGCCTAGGAGCTACGTGGCCTGTAGACAAGGAAGAATACGAGTTGTGGAGACAACGATCCTGGCTATTTGCAGTGCTGCCTCATTTCGACTCTGTTCCTGACGATCCGTCATTATGTGTCGACCGACCTGTGGATGAGACGGGACGGTGAACGACTACGCGGACGGCAAGATCAATTCCAGGTGTCGACAACCAGTCAGTATTGCGCCCTCCTGTCCAGCTTGAGGTCAGATTCCACTTGTGCAAAGGCACCTCGAACCACTCATCGTTGGATTGTAGATCGAGCACTACCTCCGACCGAGCGTCTCTCCACGCTTCCTCCTTTCGCAAATACTTGCTCAATCCACTTCACTCTCGTCGTGCTATCTTTACACGCAAGAGGCCTGCCAACCCACAACGGGGACTGCCGTTTCTCGAGACCGTGGTCCTCGAATACTCATCCACCAACCGACGCCTCGCTATGCACATACACCACAACCACTGCCAAATCAAAAAGATCCGCCCGCCCCGCCAACATTGCCATCCAGAGTAGAATCCTCAGTTCAAGAACCCCTTGCAATTCGCCGAGCCACAGAGACAAGGGATTCGATCCGTCGAATCCATTTCTCGCTCGAACTTGTAGTCGTAAGTGAGTTCGTCGTCTGTAAGTCATAGTTAGCAACCATCCACGTATCGGAAGCGGATCTCATGAACTCACTCTTCCCAATATCCTTCAACGCATAAATCACAATCCTGGGCGTTCCCTCGACCTTGATGATCTTGGCGGTACAGTTCGGGCTGCAAGAGTGATTGATGAAGCGCGCGATACCGCCCTTCTTGGTAGCATCCACAATCTCGTCGTCGATCATGCGGAAGAGATAGGAAGATCCGACGCCTTGCTTCTCGTAGCGGATCTCGCGGAGGTCGGCGATCTTCTGACGCACTTTCTCGCCGACGTACTCGATGATGAGGTCGTTGACGGCGATGTTCTCTTCGGCGTAGAGACCCCATCCGTGGATGGCGGATCGGTCGAACTTGACGAGCTTTTTGCGTTTCTTGAGCTGATTGAAGCGGATGGCGACGTCGGCGTCCGAGTTGGCGGTGGCGAGGGTTTGCTTTTGCAGGTTGATGTCGTTCACCAAGCGGCGATTATTGACACGGTTGCTGCGAGAGGTTGCAGTGCTGGCGATCTTTTCCGCTTCCTTGATCTTGGCGGCTTCGGCGGCGGCGGTTGGATTCGATGTCGCTTGAGCTTGACGCTCTTCGCGTGCCCGTTGGACCTTGATGCGATGGGGAAGGTACTTAGACTTCTCCTCGTTCAAAATCTTCTTGACACCCTCGGTACGAGCACAGCCAGTCGGGTTGGGAACGTAGTATCCAGAGATGAGAGGCTCGGGCTGTGCTTGACCAGGAATGCCACCACTGTTGAGAGCCTTGATTTCCTTTTGCTTCCAGGCCCAAAGCTTGACATCACCGATATCATAAGCGGGTTGCTCGGCGAGTGCTTTTCGCGCGAAGGCCATGTCCTCTTCATCCTTGATGAACTGCTGCCAACCATCGATGTCGAGAATAATGGAGCGATCCTCCTCAACAGTTCGCCGTGGTTTGTCGAATGTGAGATGAAGCGAAACATCCTTATCCTGTGCCTCGGCTTCACCCACGGCCTCGATTTCAAGCTCTTTCTGTTCGATCTTGGTGACTGTCTCGGCGGCGGCGATCGGTTTGCTCTCCTCTTTGGCCTTTTGGGCTTCCGCTTTGAGGGCCTCTTGCTCTTCCAGAAGTTGTTTCTTGGTCTTGCGCTTCCTCTTGACCTTCTCCTTGACAACCTTTGCATCCAGTTCCACAGCCGGTGTATCTGCCTGCTCTTTGCTGGCGAGGACCGATTCCTCATCGACGTCCTTCCTGTCAAGCCTGACCTGGAAGAGATCATCGTCCGCTTTGGACCGTTGTCGGATGAAAAGCTCGGTCCTGGCGCGGGTGGCATATTTGGAGGTTCGGGGCAAGGTATTCACAACCAACTCGAGTTCTCGAGTCGCAAGATCCTCAGGCTCCTTATGCAAGAGGTGACCGAGCATCTCCTTGTGGAACGCTTCAAACGTCTCCTTCTCGTCATCCTCCCAATCTGCGACTTTCCTCCGTTTATGCTTAGGCGTGTCCATGACCGATTCCGAGTCGAATGGCGTCGAGTTCCGGCTCGCGCGACTGAGTGGGCGACTCTCCTGCTCATCTGTATCTCGACCAGTGACAGAGGTCTGCCGCTCGTCGTCTGAGTCCTCTTCTTCGGCGTACATCTGCTGTAATCGAAAGTGCAAGCCTCGTGCGTGCGTCGGCCTCGGGGGCGGCTTGCGTCTACGTTCGTCGACAAAGGCATTGCTCGGTTCTCGTTCTCGACCACCTTTACGGCCGCGCTGGTTATGGGGATCATGAGGTCGGAGAGGTTTCTTTGAGTGAGACAATGGATATCCGCGCCGGTTCTTGGATGTGTCGGGTGGAGTGTCCCCTGCTTTGGCAAACAAAAGTGACGATCCTTTGTTCTCTTTGTCCGAAGGATCGGGCAGACCCAACTTCCTCCTCTTGGCCACATGTCGCGCCGGGTCCAGACTGTCGTGAAATATTGGTATCGCAATCCTCGTCTTGATGTCGCCCAGAATTCTGTCGCGCAGCTCAACTCGAAGCTGGTCAAGCGCACCCAGCACTGGGTCGAGATTTTCAGCCCTGCTCTTCTTCTCGATTTCAAGATCCTCCGCGTCTTCCTTTTGCAATCGCTCAAATTCTTCCTGCTTCTGCTTCTCGGCCATGGCACGTTCCGGACTTGGACTTCGCTCGTAATCGGGATTGCCGTATTTCTGGCACTCCATTCCCATCTTATAGGTGAAGAGAGCCTGCTTATTGCACTCGTTGTAGCATCGCTCGGTCTCGTCTTCTCCTCGCTTGGAGTCTTCGAAAATGACATAGTAGCCTGTGACGTCCAGTCTCACCTCCCGCCAATCGTATGCCTTTAGTCGCTTCTTCAGATGTGGAATGGTTGTGCCCAGAACAGGGACTGAAGCGTGCGGGATGTGGATGTACGGCTTCCGCTTGATCTTGCTCAGGATCGGCTCGTCTTCCACCAAAGCTGCGGCGCCAGTCTTTGGATTCGCCGCCGTCTCAGGTGCTGGTGTCGCTGTCGCAGCTCCGGGTGCACCACGGACCGGCTTGCCCGCTGCCTTTGCTGCTGCAGCTTTTCCAGCAGGCTTGGCTGATGGACCTTTTGGTGCATTCGGTGGTGGTGCGGGCGAGTCTTTCGCATCGGTCGGTGTCTCGGGTGGCCCAGGTGGCTGCGGCGCATACTTTGCTCGCTCCTCTTTCGCCTTCTTCAGCACATGATCCACATGTCGCGTGCATCGTCGACCTTCGCGATCGAGCTCGACTTTGATTGTGTGAACTCCAATCCTCGCACCATTGAATTCCACCTCTGCTCTTTTCGCCGCATTGACCGCGGATATCTCCTCGCCGTCGCGAATTGAATCTCGATACTTAATCAAGGCAATTCCGAGAAAGCTCCCAGTTTCAGGATCGGTCTTATTTTGTACACTGGCAATGCTGCCAAATGTGCCAAAATTCAGCTTGAGCGTGGATTCTGATAAGAATGGATCAAAACCCACTGCGACCACCTGTTGTGGCTCGCCTGGACCAATCGAATATCGATCGACCTTGTACGGAGGTAGAGTGTAAGGTGCCGGCCGTAGAATTGCCTTGCTGGGCCCCGCAAGCTTCTGCCGACACTGTCCTGACATATACCCGGGTATAGCCAATCGAGGATCCGGTGGCGGGTCCGGTTCGTATGTCTGCCATTATCCAATTGTCAGCGAAAGGGTACAGAGCGGTTTTCAACTTTTTTGTGCTTCATCTTTTGACATCAAGGTTATGTTGTAAAGCTCAGCAAAATCATGGGACATGTGCGTACCTCTGCTCCGAAATCTTTCTTTCTGAATGTCGCACGCTTGCGCTCTTCTTTGCTGAGCTTATTATCCAATTCTGGATCCCAAACCGCTCTGTACCCTTTCACTTTGCCAGGAGGTGGCATCATTTGTGGGCGAGTCGCGCGCTCGCGCTGAGGAGCATCGGTGGAGGAGGGCACATGTGTCGTGGCACTGGCGCCAGTCGAATCCGTGGCATGCATGTGCGCGTGTTGTGGAGTGGAAACCTTGGGCGGCGAGGAGTCGGAATGGCTGGTAAGCGGTGTTAGGCCGTTGAGACCGGCTGCGGTGCGATTTTGTGAAAATGCGCTGTTGTTGTGGTGCAGATTCGAGGAGGGAGCGCTGCCGAGCGAACTTGTGGAGCTGTTGTTGGCATCGCCCTCGTCCGAGTTTGGTGAAATGTAGTTGCCAGGCGCGCCATTGGTGTTGGTGGTGTGAGAATGCGTAGATGAGTTCACGACTCGCTTGCGCTTCAGCGAGCCTGGTGAAGTGCTTCCTTCGCTCTTCCGCGGCTGCGCCTGCGCATGCGACTGCGACATAACGTCGCCGCGCTGCTTCAATCAGTCCTCATCACCAGCATCACATGCGCGAGGGGATGCTGTGGAGTATGATGAAGTGTGGCCGGGTGGAGTTCTCGAAGCGGCTACGCGTGCCTGCAGCAAGATACCTGACCTCGGAAAAGTTGGGGGGTACACGGACGCGGCTGTCGTCGGTGGTGGTGCTGTTGCTTGTGGTGCTGGTGATGGAGGTGAGTGAGTGTACGGCCGTGTCGAGGAGATGAAATGAAGTCGAAATCGTGGACTCGAGGCCGTCGACCTCACGCGAGGGAGTTGGAGTTGACAATGATGAAGTTCTTGGAGCGCGATTGAGGAGAGGGCGTCGTGAGTTCCTTGGAAGCTAGTGAGATGGTCCGTGCTTGGGAGAGACTACATCCCACATTCCTCTCCCAATCGTCCTCCTTGCAACTTCAACATAACCTCTCTGCTCTTCTAGACATCTGCATTCGAACTCCCGACTCTCCGCCCTCGCATACTGCCAGTACTGCACTTTCGAATTGCACGGCCGACTTGAACGACACGAGTTGTCGCAAAAGCAGGAGAAGGGTAGTCGAAGGAGCCGGGCGTTAAAGATTGCACAGGCATACATTGGCTGGGAAAGATCTTGGACATATCCTACAGACGCCTGTGACTGGAAGCACTTCCGTCTGCTTGTAGAGTGCATGTGATCAGCGGCGCAACGATGCGTTCAAGATGGCACGGTGGTTGTCGTTGCCTCAGTGAACATGCTATCATGAGAAGTACGCCATTGCAGTCTGAACGGAGTGCAGCACCTATCGGCATTGTAGCGGCAATGAAATGGTTGCGCTCGAGGTAGAGTCTCGGCGAGGATTCCTTGTGGTGATGAGGAACCCAGCTCAATCTCTCGACCACGAAGATAGTAAGTTGTACTCTATGTTTCTACATAATGAGCAAAACCCGTCAAGACTTCATCCAACTTTTCGTTCCTCACAAGCTATACGGACCTGTTCAATTCTCCGTCTGATGGTACGGCTCAATCAGCACCAGGCGCCCTGTTTTTCGCGACTGTTTGTCAGGCTGATGGCTTTGGTTGGTGGGATGCGAAACATTTTGTCTCTTTTGATCATTACGAGAGACGGCCCTCGAATTTGGAGCGAGCACTCTCAGGTTTGGCTGCAGAGGCCCTGTTCTGCGGCTAAGGAGTGCTCTTTGGGAATGGCTTGGCTGTCATGTGAAAGTCAATTTGCAGGTGAATTGCACGGCTAGTTACCTAGCACGCACACGACACATCCAGGACTGTTTGTAAGCTTTCTACCAAAAGCATCTACTACTGACTTTCAGGCGCATCCAATGAACACCACAATCAACACCACGAGATAGTTCTGCAGCCCTTTCCATACCACTTCACCATCGACCTACAACACTAGACTGCCCTCAAGATGGCTACCACCGAGCAGCCCACCGACAAACCTCCAGACAAATCCGACAACCAAGCCTCTCACCGCACCAACAACTCCCAGCACTGGCTCTACGCCCCTCTTCCCTCCATCCTCCAATGGTGGTCCCAAACAAACCACTCCCCCCAACCCACCCTCCTCGAAGTCCGCCTCTTCCTGACCCGACCCACGCCGCCTCTTCCAGACCACCCACCTCCGCCCAAGAACCAAAAACAACTCCTTCTCCTCCTCCCCACCTCCACGAAAACCTGGTCCCTCCCCGGCCGCTGCTTCCTCGCAACCGGTCCTACCCGACCTCCCCACATCCTCGCCGCCGCCCTCAGCATGCTCCAACACGCCATCGAAGAACGCGCTCTTCTCGACCTCCAATTCCTCGACATCAATCACCGGCTACCTTGCGATCCGATCCTCACCTTTCTCCCCGACCGCCCACAACCCACTCTCCGCTGCGACTTGGTCCTCTTCACCACGCACTCAACCCTCGACCGGGAGTCCATCATCAACGCCTCAGCCCACGAATTAGAGATCAGAAGCAAGCCCATGTTCACCGCCATCCGCTGGACCGACACAGCGGACCTCGCGACCCTCGCGCTCCACCCCGAAGTCACCACCAGCGGCATCCGCCACGTCTTCACCCGCTTCACCCAATTCTCCAAACTGCACACCGACATTCGCGCGAAACTCGACATCAACAGCCTCATAACCTTCGTCCGCTTCGCAGTCCTCACCAAACTCTCCGTCTGGGAACTCGACAAAGGCAGTCCCATCCCCCACGCCCTCATCGCCGTCGATCGTCGCGCTCCCTTCGCGGGACTATGGGTCATCGACACGGGAAATGTCACGCACGCGAAAGCGCCGGAGGGGAGCGAGGTTTGTATTGAGAGTATGAGAGCGGTGCCGGGAGGGGGGTTGCATGTCGACTATTTTCTGGTTGTGGGACAGGTGAGGGAGGGGAAGGTGTGGTTTGCGGGTGAGGCGGGGGATTTGGGGATGGTGAGGAGGTTGATGGGTGCGGTGGGGGGAAATGGGACGATGAAGGTTAGGTGGTTGCAGAGGACTAAGATGACGAAGTTGGGGAGTGTTGTGAGGGAGGCGAATGGGAGTGGGTTGAAGAGGAGTGCGGATGGGCAGGTCAAGGGTTGAGGAGGTGGGCTGGGTGGTGTGGTTTGGGATTTGTGATGGAGATTGATCCACTTGTTCCGTTTGGTATGGCAGCTACAGCTGTAGCGATGCCGTTAATAAGGTATGGCCCACGCTCATATTGAGGAGCAGTGAGCGAGAAGACAACCGAGAATAATGCATGATGTCCGGCTCACCTCACGCAGCCAAAATCTCCTTCACCCTCCTCTGCTTCTCCCTCGTAACCCCACAGCCCTCCAAATACTTCTCCACACCGCCATACCTCTCCTTCAACTCCCGTACAATCTCCTCCACCAACCCCTCCTCACACCCCGCAAACTCATCCGTCAACCCCATCTCCCTCACAGCCTTCACCCTCTCCTCCCGATCCCCCTTCAACCCCTCCCGACTGAACAAATAATCCCTCTTCACCTCCTCCGTCCCAACACCCACCAACAACGCCACCAACAAAACCACCAACCCCGTCCGATCCTTCCCCTGCGTACAATGCACCAAAACCGGCCAATTCCCCTCCTCACTCAACACCTCAAAAACTTGCGCAATCTCAGCCTGGCAATGAGCAAGACTATCCTTCGCCAACCCGATGAGTCCGCGTTGAGACATGACATTCTTGCCGATGATGCTGATTGCTTGCGGACGGTAACCGGTTACGTATAATGCGATGAGTTTCGCGCGGTGATAGTAGGAGAGGCGGGAGAACATGGCGGAGGAGTAGGCTTTGCCGTTGAAGTTTACATTCACATGATTGATGCCTGGGATCTTTTGTCCAGCATGGTGAGACGGAGCTGGAGTGCTGGAAGGACCATCGGAGGGAACGTCGAAGTCGGGAACGTCGGCGGGTGGAGGGGTGGACTTCTTTTCTTTGGCGAGGAGGGCGGCGTGCTCGGAGTCTGTGCGGAGGTCGATGATGGTTTTGATGTGGAAGTCATTTGTTAGACGGCGTTGGTCGGATGGAGTTGCATCGTCGGGTGCGGCGCTGCGGAAGAGGAGCCCGGATTTGAGGGGGGATTTTGATGGAGTCTTGCTTGTGGACAGGGCGACGTCGCGGAAGTTGGCGATGCGGGAGAATGATGGTGATTGTTGGGTTGTGGAAAGAGGCATTGTGGCGGCTGGAGTCGTTGTGGTATGGAAGCGGAGGTCACAATGGAACAGATTTCTACCCTACCGTGCAATGTACTTGCCTTGATCTGTTCGAACCCGGCACATGGCTCAATCTTCCCTGTGATATTCCAGGTTGTCTACTTCTACCCATACCAAGTTTTGCATGGCAATGACTTAATCCGGTAGGTGGACGACCGTGCCATCCCTGTTTGGCACTTGACAGCGTTACCCCAGGTGAATGGAAACGTGGGTCGATCTTCTTGCTGTCTATTGCAGTCCTATACAAATGCATTGCTCTTTCGTGGGGATATAGTAAGGAACGATGGTATACAATACGAAGAGCAACGGAATGCCAATCCGATCTCCACTCTCTCCTCTTCCTTTCGTAATCGTCCATCGAGCACGAGCAATCCTGGGCGAAAGAACACCTCAGGGCGTTGCTGTCGTGACGTCGCTCGAAGTCTAGATTGGAGTTTTGGTGGAGGTGACATCATGCGCTTCCGACTCAAAGCGAGAGCTAAGCGCAGATCATCGACGTCCTCATTTGCCCAGCAACGCCTCGTCTTGTTTCTCCTGCATACCATATTCCACGACAACTGTCATTGTTACAGCTCGAATCCGCGCATGCCGAGTAAAGACGGAACCAGCTCCAACATCGCATAGTCCCTCGTCGCATCGACGGTGTTCGAGACATCAATACAGGCATCATCCACCGTGAACCGGGCGCAAAGGCCAACATACCATCATGGCCGCCGACACAGCGAGCGCCGCCGGCAGTGTGCCTTGTCCAGACCCGTCTGTCCATCAACACGCACATGGCAAAGGCACTGGACTGTCAGAGGCTGCTTCGACCGCTGCCCTGATCGCCTCAAACAATCACAAGGGAGAAAACTCCAGGGACTCGCAGCAACAACAAGACCTGCTGGACGCTGATGGACGACTTTCCTCAAGAAGTGAGTCGTCGGAGCAATGAAGCCGAGTCTCCAATACTAACCAGTCTTTCAGGCGCCGCGACCTCTCTCAAACACGCCAATGCTCGAGACCTGCCTAGTTTCCCTTCCACTGGCAACACCGCCGGCTCCGCGACCAAAGCCGCTCTTCTCGCCAGCGACTACAAGATGCAGGAACTGTGGCACCCAGAACAAAGCCAGGCTGGCTCCAAGGCTGCCCTACTCGCGCAGCAAAAGGGCGCCAAGCTAGACCTCTGGGAACACCAGGCAAGCGCCGAGGGACAATCAGCCGCTACGTTGGCTTTCCGTAACAAAGGACTCGGACCGGAGATCTACCAGGGCAACTCTGCTGATAGCAAGAGCAAAGCACTTCAAGCGGCCACCATATCAGCTAGCCACGGCCGTCAGCGCGCCGGTTCTACTCCCATCGCGCCCAACCCTGCATACCCGGACTCGGCCAATGCGACCGCCAATGCATTGAGTGCTGCCACCGCCTCGGCTCGTAATTCCACGATGGGTGGTGCGGGTTGGGACTCGCCGGCTAATCAAGCTGCTCGAATCATCAACAGCAAGACTGACCGCGGCATGTACACCTCGGACATTCACTTCGAATCGGAGGACGACAAGCATCAGGCTGCTCTCCGCGCCTCGGCAATGTCAATGGCGAAGCAGATCTACGCGACTCAGAACCGTTCCATCATGGTGGCCGATCCGGATGGTGGTGCTGGTGCGGAAGCTGCCATGTCGCGCAACTCCACCGGTCCGCAAGCCGATATCAAGCTGGAAGCCATGCGGTACATCCATCTCCAAGAAGCCGCACACAAGCTGGCCGCCGAAAGACTCGCCAAAGTAGACAAGAATCTCGAGGACCAGCGATACCGACAATACTATGGCTATGAGGACAAGCCTAAGCGTCTTTCCCGCATGTCCATGAAGAGCAGTGCCGGCGCCGGCGGCAGCAGTCGCGGACGTAATCGTGCCAACAGCGAGAGCACCCGCCAGTACAGTGACGATTCGGATGATGAGGCGCAAGCCAGTCGCATTCGCTCACAGATGTCGAAGCTCAACAGCGGTATCAACACTGTAGACGCGAAGAAACAACAAGACGATCGTGCAAGGTTGATGGCTCTTGCGGAGAAGCGTGTCTCTGCGCGCATGCAGACCATGGATGACAAAGTGTTCGCCGAGACTGGCAAAGTGTCACCGGCAATGCAGGCTCAGTGGGAAACGAAGGCTCGTGAGAAGGCCGAGAAGGATCGCGAGCTGCGCGCTCAAAACCCTGGCCAGACCCACATTGGAGGCGGAAAGTTTATGGCCGACTCCGAGATCGAGGCCATTGCCGCCGCCAGGCTGAAGCCGACTCTGGATGCCATTAACGATACAGCAGAGCAGAGGCGAGCAAGAGATGAGGAGCTCAGACAGCAAAGGCAGGAGGAGGACAAGGTCCGCATGGAGGAGACCGCAAAGAAACAGGCTCAGAAGGCCGAGTTTAAGAAGATCAAGGGTGAGTGGTTGTGATACGCTCGATTGTGAGGAATTCACTGACATTCAATGCAGACCACGACAAGGCCATCGCTCAGAAGGAGAAGGAGGAAGAGAAGGCGCGCAAGAATGAAGAAAAGCAGCGCTCTAAGGAGGAACAGCGCAAGAGTCGTGATGTCCAAAGGGATACCGTCGCTGCGGGCACGCTTGGCGAAGGCGACGACGATGCTGAGACTTCGAACACCGGCGTTGAGCGCCATCGATCCGCGCTCGCTCGTCTGAAGGACAAGTTCCGCAAGAGTGGTACCCACGCCGATGTTGCGCACCATCATTCGGAAAACAAGCCGGCGCCCGCAGTCGTTCCTGCCACCACTACCACTGCTGGAGAGGATGCTGACCCGAAGGAGAAGGCTGCTGAGATCGACCGTGACGACACTCCACCTCCCATGCCAATCTCGCCAGTGACTGTTCGCGAGGACGCTCCACGACCATCGTCCGAGGTCGCCGACAGCAAATGGAAGCCAGTGGCCGTTCCCAGCAAGGAAGTCGCCGACGACATCATCCTCGCTCCGACCACACCCGCCATTGCCGTTGAGGACACCGAGGACAACGAATTGCAGGCCGCACGCCCGACGTTCGAGACGCAGCCCAGCCTCTCCGGTCTCCACGGTGACCACCTCGCTGCGACCGACGGCGATAAGATGCCCAACTTGGAACGCCACATCTCAACCATCCCCGACAGCGACTCCAGCGACTCCGACTTCAGCGACGATGAGCGAACCAGCCGACCTGAGAACAAGACTCTGGGAGAGACGAATGCCCATGTCATCGCCAACCGCGTCGTCACCGCTCCCACGCCCAGCGTGCCAGGCGAAGCACCCCTCCCAACTAGCGAAAAGACCGACGAGACTCTTCCAGCCAGTGAAGCCTCCCGCGAGGCTGTCACATCCGTCGAGACTCCCGCCGCCGCCACCAAGGAAGTCGAGACCAAGTCTACCCCATCGACTGCTACGACCGCCTTGCCCGCCGTACCCAAGACCTCCGCCGCCGAAAAGGAAAAGCACATCGACGAACCCGAGAAGGACAAAAAGGGCGTCCGCGGCCTCTTCAGCAAACTCCGTCACCGCCGCGACGCCTCCGAGTCGACTTCCAAGACTGAAACTCCCGCCATGGCTTCGACTTCCAAGTCCACCACCACCACCTCCTCTGCCAAAAAGGACAACAGCAAAATCCCAGAGGCAGCCGGCGCGCTAACCTTCCCCGTCGACCACGACCTCTCCACCTCCTCCTCCGACGACGACGATGAGGATGATCGCCGCGGCCGTACCGGGAGGAACAGGCAGATCCGCGAGGGAAAGAGTCTGGGGTTTGGAAATAGTCGGACGACTCGCACCCCTGCGAAGGAGATTGCCTCGGAGGAGGAGGAAGGGGAGGAAGAGCAATTTGAGGAGGCGAGGGATCATTTTGATGAGAGTCTTGCTCCGCCGCCGGCGTTTGGGGCGGAGGGAAAGAAGAGTAGTAGTCCGTCAAGGGAGACGAAGTTTGTGGAGGAATTGTAGAGTGGGGAGAGATGATTGAGGTTACGGGAGAGAGGGGGAGAAAAGGGAGGGGACGGAGGGATTTTGGTTGATTGCTTGATACCACTTTTATGTTTTGCTTTGATTTTTTACGCGCGCAGAAATGGAAGGGAAACACAGAACATGGAATTTCGAGAAAACAGTTGGATGATGATGGATGACGAGAAGGAGGAGGAAATATGTAATGGGTAATTTTGTTTCTTATATGTAGGATTGAATCGTTTTGTACTTGAGTGCTTCTCTCCTTCGCCTCTCGATATGAGTGTGGTCTGAAGTATGCTAGATATTCGTCCAGATGTTGATGTTGATGTTGATGTTGATGCTGATGCTGATGCTGATGCTGATGCTGATATTGTTGCTGATGTTGTTGCTGATGCTGATGTAGTGCTTCCTTCGTTTCGTCGTGCAGGTTTCGTTGTGTTCGTGGTTGTCAGTTTCGCTCGGAGTTGTGAGTGGGAATCTGGTCATCGAGGGGGGAGTGGAGGAGAAGGTGCCTTCTGTGGTGCTCCTGGCGAGAGCGAAATGTGGCCGCTTCTTGGCCGCTTTTCTCCTGCTCGTGGCCATCTGCCCTCAACCGCCGTCTGGGCGTGGTTCCCTCTTTGATCTCTGTCACCTCGGGCGCACCTCACGACATCGCAGAAGATTGTCTCGAGGAAATGGTCTGAGCCCTCGTGCTGTGCGTGAAAGCAGCCTGCTCCTCTCCAGTCCCGACAGTCGCACGTCCAGTATCGTCCTCGTCATCTCCCACCGACATCATCTCCTCTTCGACTCGATCTCCCCCATCCTCACGCTCCTCCCCTCTTCCAACACTTCCACCTTCATCCTCCCTCCTCATCACCTCTCTAGCCTCCTCATCCAAAGCCGTCATTCTGACCACAAATTCTCCCTGCAAATCTCCCAGCCATTTCTTCAGCGCTTGGTCATCCATCCGACTCTCGTTCGCCTGCAGCAGATGCTCCTTCAAATTCAACATCAGCTTCCTCCTCCTCGCTTTGACGACGCCCATTGATCGCTCCTGCTTCGCCAATCCCCTCGCCTCCAGGGTCTGCGACACCTGCTCCGCGAACGGTAAGACGTCTTCCGGGAGGGGAACAATACGCGCCAACGCAAGTCCGTAGTGGGAGACTTGCTCCGATCCCGAGGCGATACGGTAAAGCATTCCCATACGATGGTCCTCAGGGGACATGTCAACGGCGAGGTGGAGATTCACCACGCCATTGCGTTCGGCGAGGATAGACGCCAAGTCGCGGAAGTGGGTTGCAAACCAGACGAGGGCGCGGGACGCGACGAGGGCTTCGGCGATGGCAATGGCGATGGCCAGGCCGTCGCGGGTGGACGTGCCTCGACCGAGTTCGTCGACGATGGCCATGCTGTTGGGCGTGATGTTGTGCAGGATGAAAGCCGTTTCGCGCATTTCCGCGGCGAAGGAGGAAACGTTGGCTTCGATGTTGTCGTCGATGGAGATGCGGGCGAAGAGGTGGTGGATAATCGGAAGGGAGGCGTAGGATGCTGGCACGAAAGAGCCGACTTGTGCCATTATGGTTATGAGGGCGACGGAGCGGATGTAGGTGGATTTCCCGGACATGTTGGCGCCGGTGATGATTTGAAAGCGGGTCTGTTGGGTGGCGTAGACGTCGTTGGGGACGAATTTTTGGGTCGTGTGTATTTTCTCGCGGATCGGATGTCGGCCGGAGTGGATGGCGAGGGTGGTGGAGTTGAGTTGCGGTCGGATGTAGTCGCAGGTGGAGACGGCGTGAGCAAAGGCGGCGAGCATGTCGAGCATGGCGATGGACTCGCAGACTTTGAAGAGGGAGGGCATGTGTTCGCGCACGGCGTCGATGAGGTCGCGGATGGCTTTGTCGGACATGAGGAGGACTTCCATGTGGGCGTCGCGGATCTTTTGGTTGAGTTTGACGAGGTCGAGGGTTTGGCATTCGATGATGTCTTTTTTGCGGTAGGAGTTGATGAAGATTTCCGGGAGGTTGCGGTCTTCGAGTTCTTCGGCTTTGAGGTGGAGGTAGAATTGGCGGTTGTTGTCGAATTTGGTGAGGAGGGGGAGGCTGTGTTCTTGTGCGACTTCGTCGATGTGTTGAAGAGCGTCTGTCATGGACTCTTTGTAGGTCTGGCGGGCTACATCTAGCAGGCCGTTGACTCCGGAGCGGACAGCGTACGTTCTCTGGTTGCGTAGGTCGAGTGGCTTCTTCGCATATGTGGTGTCCTCGTTGATGGCGCCTGCTATGAGGCTCTGCACGGGCTCGATGTTCTCGGGAGCGCAAATATCTCGGATCGTCGAGAGCATGTCCGAACGAGAGCCTGTCAAAGCTTCATAGACAGGACTGATCAAGGCCACGAACTGTTTCAGCATGATGACATTGTTGATGGATTGTTCCGTCGTGGTCACAGTAATCTGCACCGGTGACAGGATGAGTTGGGTCAAAGTTTTGTCGGCATCGAGGAATGGTTTGAGTGTTTCACGAACGGCGAAGAATGTGTCTTCTTTTGTGCTCAGCTCTTCCACGGCCTCATATCGCTTGTTGAGTGTTTCTGGATTTGTGACAGGCTGCAAGATGTTGCTCCGCAGAAGTCGAGCTCCCATCGGCGTTAGAGTCTCATTGAGCTGTCCGAACAGGCAATCCTTGGACTTTGGGTTCTGCAGATTCTGCACCAGTTCCAGTGATCGGATTGTTGCCAAGTCGATCATCATCGACCCTTCAGATGGTTCGTATTTGACACGCAGCGATCGAGCAGGAAAAATCTTGCTCAAGCCGTGCTCGATGAACTTCAACACAGCGGCAAAGGAGCACACGGCGAAGTAGTTCCCATTCAGCACAGTCTTGAGGTTCTCGACATCTTCTGGAAAGGCCAGATGATGAATGTAGTCAAGACCAGCTGTCTCAGACCAGTACCTCCGATCGAGCAGAGTGATATTGCTGTCGAGGTCTTGCTGGATGCTGTCTTCGATGATGGAGAACAGCTTCGACTTGGGTTGAGCAGACGATGAGACGGCGAGAATGGTGGTGGGATTGAACACGGCAAGCTTGTGTATGGTGCGGACATACGTCTGACTGTCGCTGAACTGACTGAGAACAGCCTCACCAGTGTCGAGGTTGAGGAACGCCAGACCGACTGATGGCGATACGCCTCGAGACTCGCTGACGGCACAGATGATGTCTTGATTCTCCACGCCGAGAGTGGACACTCCAGTTCGAGGACGTGCAGTCCCAGGTCGCCCAGCACTGCGGTGTCCCGTGTAGGGTCTCGACTCGGTACCAGTGGTGTATTCGTAGGTGGTGGTCAATGGGTTGGACGTGCCGGGACGATTGCCGGTGGCCGTGGTGTCGTATGAGGTGCTGGCACGGCTGGATGTTGAACGTACTGACCGAGCGGTTAAGGGAGGTGGCATGTTCATCTTGACGGTGAGATGAGATGAGATGAGATGGATTGTGGTGACGTGAATTGAAGGGAGATCGCGAGAAGTGGAAGAGAAGTGAAGTGAAGTCGTCTCTTGGACTAGGCCCCACGGCAACAGTCATCCATTTTCCCGTCTGAAGCAATGAAAATAGAGGAAGGCACGACCGCGCACCTGCCATACGAGACTCATCTTCACCAGCTACGCGTGCAATGCCGTCGCGTCCGGCCACCGCACATAGCGAAAGGACATGCCGGTGCCTCAGGCTGTAGCACGGCATGTACTTGCCATGCCGTCTTCATTGTGCTCCTCGTATGCGTAGCGACATACTGCGAGCATTACTTATGCAGGCAAGGCGCTGTTGTATAAGGGAAGAGGACGGAGCACAAGTCGACTTTCACATGCTCTCAGTCCCCGCCAAGCCATGACAGCATGGGCAAGTTTAGCCGATCAAAAAAGTTCCCCGACTTCATCTTTGAAGATTTGGTCGAGTCGCATTGCATTTCTCTACGACATCCTCCTTGACTTACACACCAGCGACATACGCAATGGCGACAGTCGCCCCTCCTCCGTCGAAACGTCAAAAGACAGCGGCCATCGCACGCTCCCGCGAACAAGCTGCCCTTCCCGAAGCCATCCCAGAAGGCACCCAGCGCATCCAATTCCGAGATGCAGACACCGGAGCCGCCCAAGGACCTGTCGTCTCCGTCTCCCTCGCCGACCTCTCCCCGAAGAACCTCTCCCTCCTCCTCAACAGCCTTCTCGGCAAAACAGAACCCGCCGACCGTCTACCCTACCGATTCTACAACCCATTCGGCGACGAAGGAGGAGAATTCGACCAAGCAGACATAATAAAAAGATATCTCGACGGCACAAGCACAACAGAACTCCAACTCGACATCCCCTGCCGCGCCGAAGCCGTCTTCAAAGTCAAACCCATCACCCGCTGCGCAGCCAGCATCTCCGGCCACGGCGAATCCATCCTCACAGCCGCCTTCTCCCCCGCCACGTCCTCCAAACTCGCGACCGGCTCCGGCGACAAAACCGCTCGAATTTGGGACTGCGAAACCGGCACACCCCAACACACCCTCAAAGGCCACACCGGCTGGGTTCTCGCCGTAGCCTGGTCCCCCGACGCAACCCTCCTCGCAACCGGCAGCATGGACAACACCGTTCGTCTCTGGGATCCCACCACCGGCACCCCCCTCGGCGGCCCGCTCAAAGGCCACACAAAATGGATCACCAGCATCTCCTGGGAACCCTACCACATGCGCGAACTCGCCCGTCCCCGCTTCGCCTCCGCCTCCAAAGACTTCACCATCCGCATCTGGGACGCCGTCAACCGCAACACCGACATGTCCCTCACCGGCCACAAAGAATGCGTGACCTGCGTGAAATGGGGCGGCGCAGGGCTCATCTACTCCGCCTCCCGCGACCGCACCGTCAAAGTCTGGGACGCCGTCAAAGGCACCTTAGTCCACAACCTCACCTCCCACGCCCACTGGGTCAACCACCTCGCCCTCTCCACCGACTTCGTCCTCCGAACCGGCTACTTCGACCACAAAGGCAAGAAAGACGCCCCCTCCACCCCCGACGAACGCAAAAAGAAGGCCCAATCCCGCTACGACGCCGTAATCGCCACCTCCTCCCACCACGAACGCCTCATCACCGCCTCCGACGACTGCACAATGTATCTCTGGTCCCCCACCCTCTCCACCAAACCCCTCCACCGCCTGATCGGACATCAAAAACAAATCAACCACGTCACCTTTTCCGCCGACGGAACCCTCATCGCATCCGCCGGTTTCGACAACCACGTCAAAACCTGGCAAGCCCGCGATGGGAAATTCCTACACACTCTACGCGGACATGTGGGTCCCGTGTATCAGTGTGCGTTTTCGCCGGATAGTAGACTGTTGGTGAGTGCGAGTAAGGATACGACGTTGAAGGCTTGGGATGTGAGGAAAGGGGTGTTGGAGGAGAATTTACCGGGGCATTTGGATGAGGTTTTTGCGGTGGATTGGAGTCCCGATGGGGAGAGGGTGGGGAGTGGAGGGCAGGACAAGGCGGTGAGGATTTGGAGGCATTGAGTGAGGGAGGAGATGGGTGGGAGAGTGGTGTGTGTTGTTGTTCACAATATGATATCCCGGAATGAAGCATCGAATGTTCGGATATGCTTGTGTTCTCTCTATTCTGATATTCGTCTGTGCATGGCGTGAATGATGTCGCATCAAAAATCTCACGCTTGCTTCTTGTGTCTATTGTTTTCTCCTGTCTAAATACACGTGATTGTACAAGCCACCAGCTCTGTCGTCGCTGTGCCGGAACAGCTGCTGTTCACTTTGGCCATGGCGCCCTCACCCCAGACTTCCACTCTAATCCTTCTTGCTACCAGGAAAAGCGTGCTTACCCGCCTCCTTGCTCGCCTTAAGGGCACCGCTCAAACCATGAGCATTGTGAATCCCCTCAATCCGGTGCGTGGAATTGATGTTCTTGACTAGAGTAATCTGGTAGCACGTCGCAGAACCTTGGCGGGAGATGATGGTGCTGTAGGCGAGGAAGAATTCCCAGATCTAGTTGTCATCTCGTCAGTGCATGTTGTTTTGTTAGTTATGACAAGGAGGAATGTCTTGCTCACCCTGAACCACCGATCTCCATACTTGGCCACGACCTTGTCCTTGTTCGCCATCCAGTTCCGGTACCATCTCCACAGTGTGGCGGAGTAGTGCACACCGATGGTATCCACCGCTTTGACCTCGAATCCTGCGCCTTCGAGTTTGTCCACGAAGAAACCCAAGGGTGTGGATGCGTCGGCGCCGGGGAAGATGTACTTGTTCATGAATAGACCCCAGATGAGATCCTCATACTGCCAGCTCTTGCGCAGACCTGCAATTTGCAGGAAGAAGACACCATCATCGTCGAGCATGTCGTGGACTTGCTTGAGGAAAGTTCCAAAGTACCGCACACCGACGTGCTCGGCCATTTCGAGACAGGTGATTTTGTTCCAACCGCCTTCCGGGACGGGGATGTCGCGGTAGTCCATGCACAAGATCTTGCTCTGCTCTTCCGTGATGCCCGCCTTGCGGAGACCGCTGTTCCCCCACGCCGTCTGGTTGCGGCCGAGAGTGACACCAGTAGCATGAGCGCCGTAGTTGACCGAAGCGAATTTCGCAAGAGTGCCCCAGCCGCAGCCAATGTCGAGCATGCGTTCGCCCTTTTGGAGACCGATTTTCTCGCATACGATGGAGAGTTTGTTGTCTTGGAGTTGTTCGAGGGATTCTTCCTGGTTGATGTCGGAGATGACGCCGGAGGTGTAGATCATGCGAGGGCCGAGGAACCAGCCGTAGAAGTCGTCGCCGCGGTCGTAGTGGTCGCGGACTTGTTCTTCGTCTTGCGAGCGGGTGTGCATGATCACTTCGGGCATCATGCCGGTGAGGAAGAACCAGAAGAGGGATAGAGTGAAGCGGAAGTTGGCCCAGTCGTGGCGGTACTCCATCACTTCGAGACAGTCGCCTTTGAAGTCGACGTCGCCGGCGAAGTACATCTCGTGGAATGTCTCCATGGGGATCTTGTTCTTGCCGCGGTATTTCCTCCTGTCCGCTTCGTTCTTGAAGTTCAGGTAGTGTTCGATGGGTCTACCGGGGTAGCGAGCTTTTTCGTTGAGACGGGGAGACATGCCGGACGCGATGGTCCAGAATGCCATGAGGATGGGGATCGCGGTGAGGATGAGGAAGAAGAGCCATGTCCAGAAGCGGCCGCCGAGTTGGTAGGCGATGTACCCGGGGATGACGGCGAGGAGGGTGAAGAGGAGTGTGTTGCTAAAGTTGTCACTTGCAGGACCGTCGGCGGGGAGAGGAGCGTTCTTGATGGCTTTGTACTGCCGGGAGAGAAGAGATCAGTCAAATGCCACTGCTCGAAGGATATGAGACATTGTGAACTCACCGAAGTCGTCCTCACACCACAGTCTGGCTCTCCAGAAACTGGAGTAGGAGCCGCGGGAGTCTCGATGAACTCGAAGTCATCCTCGGCGAGCGATGCTCCGGGGTTCTTGTTGGCGTCAGACATGCTCGGAGTGATTCTCGAAGAGCAATGGCTGGAGAGAGAGACAAACGAAGTTCAGAGGAATATAAAAGTATCTTATCCTCGAAATCGGCCCTGCCTTGCGTCGCGGCAGACCCTGCTTCTCTCCCAATGCTTGGCGCGTGGAGCTCCCCTTGCGAAGATCAGGGGCCACGACAACAACACCTCACGACGGAAGAAAAGTACAGCTTCGGTTGCCAGCTGTTTGCCATTAAACATCGACACACGACAGCAGAGCAGCATAATACACTGCATCACTCTCTCTCCAACGTTTGCATCGAGTCGAGCCAATCATCGGGCTTATCGAATCATGCATGGCACAGTCGTCGAGCTGTGCTGTCAAGAAATCGGGATCGATGAATGCTATCGTGCCAAAGCATCAAGACATGATCTCGACAACAAAGTCCGTATAGGACAAGCACGACACGGCACTCATTGACACCGCGCCGTACAGTCAGCATATCTCCTGTGGCTATATGTCGACTAGCTTCATCGGGCGTGATAGGCCAATTGTACCTTCCTATCTGGGTGATTCGCGAGCCTCGGGCAAGTGAATTAAATTCTGCGATCATTGACTGCCTTCAACCTACAGTACAGCTTGACCAAACGAGAGATCTCGTACTAGCAGTGTCGCTGATGCTGTACAGGTTCACTTGACAATGCCGCTGATGTCTTGGTCTTGGCCGAAGTCGGGGAGAAATTTCGACCCTGGACCGTGCGAGCCAGACATTGAAACATTGAGCGACTCATCAATCCACGTACCGTATACATCAGAGTTGACATCTACATCGATATACGACGTTACTACTCCTGCTCATCACTTTGATGGCTGCATTGCGTTGTGCATTGCAACTCACACGACCACACCTCAAATCCGTGCCGAAATTTCCTGGTGCGACCTCATTCGCAACCCGCCTACAAACATCGCCATTTGCGACCAAGACCAAACCAGCAAAGACAATCTTCAACATGTCGACCGATCACATCCTCACGCTCTCCTGCCCGGATAAGCCTGGCATCGTGCACACCGTTACGGGAATGCTGGCCAAGCACAATCTCAACATTCTGGATCTGCAACAATTTTCCGACCCTGAGCGGGAGAAGTTCTTTATGCGGGTACATTTCGGACATGTTGAGTCGACGGAACATCTTGCAGAGCCATTCGAGGAGTTGGCTACTGGTCTCAAGTTTGATGAGGTATGTTGAACCTACAGCTTGCTTAGGCTTCGCCAATGCATCTTAGTCGGCATCAATGCTCCACTGCATCAAACCTATCTGACTCTCGAACTAGTACAACATCGTAGCCAGGGCCGCCAAACCACGAGTCCTGATCATGGTCAGCAAAATCGGCCACTGCCTCAACGACCTCCTCTTCAGACAATCAACCAACCAACTGAACATCGAAGTCCCACTAATCGTCTCCAACCACCCGGAATTCGAAAACATGGCCAAGACCTACAACGTCCCCTTCCACCACCTCCCCGTAACAAAAGACACCAAATCCCAACAAGAAAGCCGAATCCTGGAACTCGTCAAGGAGCACAACATCGAGCTCATCGTGCTGGCACGATACATGCAAGTCTTGTCTCCGACTCTTTGCGAGGCCATGAGCGGCAAGATCATCAATATTCACCACTCTTTTTTGCCGTCTTTCAAGGGAGCGAAACCGTATCATCAGGCGTATGAGCGTGGTGTTAAGATTATTGGCGCGACTGCTCATTTCGTTACGGCGGATTTGGATGAAGGGCCGATTATCACGCAGAGAGTTTCGCCTGTTGATCACAGCATGACTGCGAAGGAGCTGGTTGATGAGGGGAATACCAATGAGGTGCAGACCCTAGCTGCTGCGGTCAAGAAGTGGTCGGAGAAGAAGGTTTTCCTTAATGGAACGAGGACGGTGGTGCTCAGCTAGTCAACTCGTGATGCAAGAAGATTGGCCAAATTGGGTCTTCATCGCAGCTATTTTCGTGTTCCTCGTCCTATTCGTGATCAACTTGTGATCGTTACCCTGCCTGAAGCATTTTTCTCGCCGTTCTGAGCTCAGGATCGAGGTGCAGCACATTCCAAGGCGATGTTGAAAAGCAGGACACTTTACTAAGTGGTACAGACGACTTTACCGGTCATTTGAAGTCAGTCACAGGTCTAGAACCAAGTACGCTGTCCGATCCAGTACAGATGGCTCTCAAGGCATTCAAAGCAGTCATTGAATTGCACAACATAGCTGAAACTCTCATTTTCCTACACGCCGAATTTCAGACCAAATCCCATCCCTCTCACTCCGCAACAGGATCCCCACCCCTCCTCCCCTCCACAACCTCAGGAAAAACACGCGGCTCCCAACTCGCCAACCCACCATCAGGCCTAACCACACTCATCGTCGCACTAACCTCAACCTTCAACCCCGCCACCTCACTCGGCTCATACCTCACCCCATTCACCGACAACACCCTCCAATACAACCTCTCCTTCAGAAACGGCACGACCTGCCCCGGCGCCAGCCCTGCCAACTCTCCCTTGCGGATGTAGTCGCGCAGCATAGGCGTGATGGGGGACGTTCCTGTGACGATAGCGCTCTCTTCCGCGGACTCCTCGCAGTTGGTGCAGATTTCTTTGGGAGCGGTGAAGATTTTGGTTAGGCCGGCCATGGTGGGGGCGGTGGAGTAGTGTTGGGGATCGGCGTCGGCGGCGGACATGGCGGAGGGGGTGGCGAGGAAGAAGAAGATTGTGAAAGCGCCGTTTAAGGCGTTTCTGCGGTGGTGTGTTAGTTTTGGTCCGTGAGGGAGGATGATCGTGGTGAGCTTACCTCTGTACTTGCGTGTCGGCGTACCACTGCACCACTGGCTTGTCATGTCCAGACTCGGGCTTCAGCAGCTTTTGCACTTCGGGGACATTTTCGTCCGGTAGGGCCATCAATACAGTCTGAGCCTCCGTGTGCGGAACGGCGGCCCTCTTCTGAAGTTTGGAAGCTTTGACTGGAGAATCGCCGTCCGAAGACAGCGCCTGTGCTTTCTCCACGTCCTTGATGGGCTCCATCCAAGCTGGCGGCTTTGTCATGTTGTTGCTCTGCAAAGACCAGCGATAGCTCTCGTTCCAGTGGTTGAGGGTCTCTTCTTTGGACGAGAGAACATCGGCGAAACTGTACCCAAAGGTTTCCGTTTCCCTGGACAGCTTCGAGGTCCACATATCGGTGTTCGACGAAGTTTTGCGGAAAGGCCAGAGCTTGGCATCTTCTCCTAGACCAGCCTCGTCACCAGCGGGCAAGAATGAGTTCTGCAAGTCTTTGTGAATGGCTTGCCAAACGCTCAGGAGTCGATCAACGTTGCTGTCAGGCGATTAGCGGCTGTTCGTCCACCTCCAGTTCAGATCTTACGCATGATGTAGCCAGAAGATTGGATCAAAAGCCGCAACAGGCACTCTGCCCATGTGTCCTTGACCACCGAGCAGACCGTGGTACGTGTTGTGCAGATCCTCCAGAGATCCACTCGGTACCTCGGGACCCTGATCGTCCTGAGCTGCGCCGGATGCGAAGTTGAGGTATTTGTCGTAGGATGGAGAAGCCATCAAGCTCAAGGCAAGTTCCACACTGCTTTCACGCATCATATTGAGTGAATTGTTCACGCTTTGGAAGCCATCGGTGTTGGGTCTGCCGGCAGGAGGATCGCGGACAGTGCGCTGTCTGTACAAATTCTCCTAGGTTAAGTCATTAGCTGGCCGTTCAGTACGTAGAAGAGCAGGCAAAGGCTTACATCATCGTCCGCCTGATCGTCCAATAATTTCCAGTCAGCTGTAGTGACGCTGTCTTTCTTCGGAAAGTGGTAGGTCAGGAGTGGGTTGGCAACGGAGACGAGCTTCGTCTCATCGCCGGGCCGGTAGACCCTGAGTTGTTCCTTTTGACAGGCGAGTGGCATGTCGAAACTGTACGGAAATGAAACAGTATCGTTACCGCCCTGCCCTTGACCTGGAAACTCGGTTGTGCGCTCCTGACGTGGCTTGATCCAATCCCAGTATGGTAAACGGAACTGCTTGGCCGCGGCATGGTACTTCTCGTCGCTGAACTTCGCAGCGATCTCCTGCACGGCACTGTAGAGAGTTTGCTACGACATGTCAGCGGTGTGAGATATAGATGAGTCGGCAGCCTCACCTCGAACATGGCCAAGTAAGGTCGATGCCACGTTGGGAACAAGAACGACGAATGAGTACAATAGGATCCCTTCTGCCGGGAGCCGGGCACCTGCACACCATCCCAATTCTTGCGTGGGAAGCCATGTATGCCTTCAAGGTATGGAATGTCAGCGCGTGCCGATGAGTGTGAAGATGGAAGATGTACCGGCGACTTCAAAGTAGTTCATCTTGTTCTGTATGCCATTGCTTTCGTCCTGCATGATCTGCTGGAGAGCCAGTATGAAGAGATTGAAGACATCAGGATGATTGAACATGAGGTCGTCGATCTCCAGGCGAGGCTGAACGCCTGAGACGTCCTTGAGGCCGACCACCACGCCATCTTTCTGAGCTAATTCGATAGATATCGATGCCATAATCAAAGAAATCTGGGCTGAGTAGGGAAACAGTCCACTATTGAGAAAAGACCCTCGAGTGAGACTGAGAATGACAGTACGAGAGGAAATGCCTGAAGACTTATACGAAGCACATCGCAGGCCTGCATCACCAGCGCTCTTCCTCAGCTGAATGCACAGCCATCTCAGCTTACGCTCAGTCGTTTCACAGCGCATCAGTGGTCAGCTTTGATGATTACTTGGTTGTCCGATATACCTGCAATGCATGGCTGGACGTGCGCCACAACCATCGGGTGTTCGGGACGCCAGTCAGCCCATGGCGAACCTACGAGCCAGCCAGCCATGGTCCTTGCCAGACGGGCTGAATATCCAGTAAATGTTGCTGACTGCAGACATGCGTGGCGTATAGTGAGCTGGCTGACAAGCTGATGCTGGTAGTCAGCTCCGGTGCGCAGTCAAGGCGGACGTCACATCCTCGTATTGATGTCAAGCTGAACTGTACGCGCATCCTTGTCGGATCTGGGCTGAGTTGCGACTCCGTCACAGCGTCTGTCCGTGACAAGCATGTGAAGGCCGATGACTGGTCGGTCCGAAACGTGTGCCACGTTTTGTCGATGGTGATGTAAGGTGGAAGAGGTGAGGTCGAGAGGTCCAAGAGAGGGATGTGGTGAACCCTGGTTGCCCTATTAACTTGGTTGAAATCCGGAACGATTTAGGCGGCATTTAATGGGCGGGCGTTCCCATTTTCAACCCAGTTAGCTTGCCCCAGACTTCGTGACCTCACCTTTGCGAAAGCTGACGCGTGTCTCAGGGAATGTCTTGGTGCATCCTTCAGGTCTTCACGGACGCTCGGCTTCAAAGATCATTCCATACCATTCACGACCTATGAAATTGGGACGACACTTCCACAAACACGACATGTTGCCACGAACCTCATAGCATGCGCCCTGGCAGCGCCGCATAATGTCTACGAAGCCATTGAAGGACCCTGATTCGGCATCCGCGTTGAGCATCGATGAGGCTGAAAAGCTGAGGAACTTCTCGAGGACACCTCGGCCATATGTGTACGATGGAGGAGAGGTGAAGCAGGACCGAGTCTCCAGCATAATAGAAACCACCAGAGATCCACAATGGCAGAGCACACAACCATCGACAGATAACAGCGAAAGCGGAACAGAAGCCGACGATGAGCGACGAACCTTTGTCAAAGCGCTACCCGCGAGCACCCTGCGGCCGCGCAAAGGACTAAAGACTGGCGAGAAGGATGAAGACTCACTTCTGGAGCCATCACAATTGGACGAAGAGGAGAGACGTGTGCAAAGCTGGTTCCTGCAGCGACAGGCATCGACCCGGTCACACGCGGACAAGATCGAGGATGTGGAAGAGGAAAGAGCTGAACAGGAGCGTGTGGAGAAGAGACGGATCGCTGAATTTGTCAGACGGACATCGGAAGTGGCATTGATGGGCCTCATACTCGTCTGTGTCCTGTGCGGGCGTGGGGTTTTGCGCACGGCATGGGAATGGCGTCGAGAGCTCATCAGTCACATCTTGATCATCATTGGTCTGGTGCTCGCGTACCCGCTCAAGCTCTCGATCGTGGACACACAGGTCAGGCACAATCAACTATGGCAGCGATTTCGAGTACCAGCCTCGTTCGATCCGGCCACGGTTCTATACCCACCTCTCCTACCCGTGCTTGTAGCACTCTCCGTGGCGCCGACGAATCCAGCCGTCATTCTGCCAAATATAATACTCGGACTCGCATCCCTACCTCAGAGGATCTTCCCTCGCTCCAGTCGTCTCGGCCGAGTCAATACTGTCCATTGGGTGGTGTCCATCATCCCGCTCGTCATATCTCAGAACACGACCTGGCCATTCAAGGATGCCCCAGCGATGCCATATATGCTCAAATGTGGTCCTCCCGAAGGACTGTCTCCAGAGACTTTGGTATCACTGTACGCTCTGCATCACGCCTTGCTGCAACCGCTGCAGTACCTCACCACAACGAGTCTGCTCGTTTCGGAACTCCACCTGCTATCAGTCGCTCTGATCAACCTACTGCTACTGGCAACTACCCCACAGGCTGTCATTCTCAAAGCTTGCCTTTGGGTTGGTGGTATACCACTTCTGGTCCTGTGTGCTCACGTTGTACACTGGAACGTCACTTTGGCTAGGGTACCTAAGTGGAAGCTTCGGCGGCCGGATCACCCATGCACAGAGCGGAAGTCCTTTGCCAATGCCGTGTCCGACCTTATCAACCTTCAGCGAGCGAATGGAGCCTTTCACGAGGCTCCAGGAAGTGTCACCAGCGATGCAGATGAAGACGAGCCGCTTACGTCAAGCAAGGGTGGGCTGAAAGGTCTATTCAAGCTCGATACGACGCTCAAGACTGTTGCGTCGGTAGTCAATGGCGGTGCCGTTTCGGACAACGAGACTAGATCAGCAATCGAGCCATCCCACCGCCGGAGCCGAACTACGGTCGATGGGCATCTTGCAGCCACTCCAATGGCAAGACGCCAGACTCTGCCGGGACGTCCGCTGAATCGCTCGCCGAGACGATCGCCCAGCGTGAGAAAGAAGGGCAGGTCTTCGCCTCTGCTTTGGTGCCTCCAATTGACACCCGCTCAAGCTCAGCAACGGAAATGGATTTACGCAGGCTTCACGTACATCATCATCGTGGGTATCATCCTCGGGCCTGTCAGAGATTACGTCTCCAATAGAGCTCTCGGTGGACGAGAACCTATCGGATGGGCGCTGAGCTACATGTTCGGCCAAGTCCCACTCAGTCGCTTCATCGTCGAGTCTCTCAACCTCGACACCTGGATACCCCTCCCGAACGCAGCTTGGACCTGGAGTCCATCCCTCAGCATCCCTCTCCACATGGACATCATAGCCAGTGACATCGGCCAAGCCAACGTCCGCCTCCTCCTAATCGCCTACTGGATCGCGGTCCTCCTTGTCGGCCTCCTCGCCGTCTTCAGCCTAACAGCCTACGTCGAAGTCGACACCCGCCGCAAAATCTTCCACGGCGTCATGGTCGCCATGCTTCTTCCCGCCACATTCGTCGATCCATGTTTCTGCGCGCTGGCCTTGACGCTCGTCCTCGCTGTCTTCCTCCTACTCGAAGTCATCCGCGCCGGGCAAGTCCCTCCACTCGGCAACGCCATTAGTCGTTTCGTCGCCCCCTACGTGGACGGGCGTGATCTGCGCGGTCCCGTGGTGGTGAGCCACATTTTCCTGCTCATCGGATGCGCGGTGCCGCTGTGGTTCTCCCTCGCTTCCATGGATCGGGAAGGTGAACCGCCATGGGTCGACTGGCAAATGGGAGACAATCAGCGCGAGACGGCTATGATCGCCGGCGTGGTGTGCGTGGGTATGGGCGACGCAGCAGCCAGCCTCATCGGTCGACGCTACGGTCGGCGGAAATGGATCTGGGTCGGAGGCAAGAGTCTCGAAGGTAGCGCGGCGTTCGCAGTCGCGGTCACGTTTGGGCTCATGGCGGCAAGAACCTGGCAAGTTTTTGGCGGATGGAATGATCATCCTACCGCATGGAAAGCGCTCGGCTCAGCGGGTGGACTAATGGGATTCGGAATGGAGTGGGGCGTTGCATTGATGAAAGCTGTGATTTGCGCATGTGGAGCGAGTTTCATGGAAGCTGTGTTGACGGGTGCGAACGACAATGTCGTGGTACCGGTTGCGTTGTGGCTGCTGGTCAAGGGCGTGAGGTTATGATAGTGCTTAATGTGTCACGAGAACGACAGAATCTGACGTTAGAGTTGGAGACTTCCGACGCCGCAAAGCACGAAGAGAGACAAAACATCACATATGTGAAGACCTCGAGGATGTTTCTAACGGTGATGATACAAGTGTCTATGTAACCGTCTACAACGCAGGAGCGGCGGCGGGCGGTGGTGTAGCTTCACTCTCCTGCTGAAATGTCTTAGTAACCATGATCGTCCTGATCTCACGATGGTCGTCATTACCCTGCTGCGGCGCAGGCGCTCCACCGCGAGCCTTTCGCTCCCAGCCTGTCTTGAAGAGCTTGCCCATCTCGAACTTCGGGAAGGCGTGCGCTTCGGTGTTGAAGACGACGTCGGTGAGGGGCAGGATGTCATTAGGCGAGAAGAGGAGGTAGAAGTATTTGAGAGTTTCGGCCTGGAGCGTGTTAGTTTTGTCATTGATATCGTCTGTGCAGATGATGCGCTTACCAGCCAGAAGCTCTCCATGTTATCTCGTAGCGTCACCGGGATCTTCTCCACATTGGCGATGCTGCTGTAACCTTCTCCGTCCTCGACTGCGCCGTACTTCATGAACGCTTCGAACATTTCCCACCCCGCCTTGCGATACATCTCATCTCCAGTGATGCGCCACATGTAGAACAGACTTTCCACTGTCTCTGGTCTTTGGAGATTGTGAAGGTCGCCCTGCTTCCAGATGTAGTCTTCACCACCCACGGCCTCCTTCTCGGTACACGCCTTGTCTTTGCACTTCTCGAAAGATTCGGGGCTCTGTGGCTGGGTCTCGGGGGTGAAGTCCTTGTACATCAACGGAGGATCGTGAATGTGGAAGTGTGCGATCTCTGGAGCCAATCCAGTGGGAGTGCGGTACATGCCTAGGCAAGTCTTCGTGAGCTCTTTCGCAAGACGCATATCTTCTTCCTGCTGCGGTCCCCAGTTCTTGTCTTTCTTGGCTTCGGCAAGGGATCGTCCGCCGGTGGTCGCCAACGCGATCGTGCCAGGCATGAAGCAAACCAAATGGTCCATCTTCGGACTTAGAGATTGGTCAATGCCAGATGGCCTTTCAGCAAGAACAGTGAAATTGCTGGGATAGCTGTAAGTGAGCAAATGCTTCTTCACACCAGCCAAACTCTCTTTCCACATCTCGTGGTACACCGGCTCCTGCTGCGAAGTCTGCAGATACTGCTTGATGAGGTATTCGTAGTAGCTGTCGCCTCGACTGCCCAGACGGATGTTTTCACCACGGAATGTGCCCTTGTCGGCGTAGATGAAGATGGGGACCAATCCATCTTTAGCTTGGTTGTCGTCGACGACCTTCATGACCTTTTCAGCGTGCTCCCAGTAGTGCGTCTCGCCGGTCAGCTTGGCCAGATACTTCATCTCGAGCTGCAAGGTCGTTGCTTCAGCGGTCGACGATGCTCCGCCGTCTGCGTGGGATTCGATTCCTTGGGAATTGTGGAGGTTGACGCTCGCAAGCGGAACACCGGATTTCGTGTTATAGGCACCAAGCAATCGATCGGCCAGGTCAACCGCCTTCTCAACGTACAGATCGTCGCTCAGTCCGTCCTGCACAGGTGCGTACGTGCCAGGGAAGGCAACACTCAGATAGTGAGCCGAGAGTAGACCTCCTAGCATCCGGATCGTGGTCTCAAAAGTGTTTACATCATGATCTTGGTCATATGTCAAGTTGGAGTGTATCCACTGCCGTGATTCCTCCAGTTCCGTGGTCAGGTTCATGAGCATCATCGTGTCCAAGGCATCCACAATTATCCACCCCAATCCGTTGGGGACCATCTGCTTGCCAGTATGGCTCACGGGGTGGTACTCGTCCAGACCCCATCCATATTTCTTATAGCCTGCGAAAGAAGTTTTGAATGCCTCCTTCACTTTCTCTGCCCTGTCATCCCATGCAACCACCTCTTTACCTCCCCACAGACTCCAAGAGGACTTCTCCTTCTGTGCTCCGGGCGCAGTGCTACTGCCTCCCTCCCCACTGCTCGCAAAGTACGACAAAGGTGACAGTATCCCAAACCACCAACTCAGCAACGCCAGACCCGCCAACACGCCCGCGAACGTTCTCTTCTGTCGTAACCATTGCAAACCCCTCTTGCCGCCCTTGCCAGAGTAATTGTACGGCTTGTCCTTGTACATTGGCAATTCACTGCTCTTCTCCGAGGAAAACATATTGCTGACTTTCTCGCCGATTCCTGGTTCCGCATCGTTGTGGTGGAAGCGTGCTCGTCCTGATCCCTGGTATACATCTGCATTCGCCGCTCCAGCATTCGGTAAGCCGTATGAGTTGTTCATATCCGGATGTAATGTCACCGGCGTCGTTTGCTCGTATGGGCTCGATGAAACGTTCCTGGCGCTGTTGGTCCGAAAGAGGGTTGAAGCTGGCGAGCTGCGCCGAACGTTGAACGGATCTCTGCTGTTATTCATATCATTACGAAGAGGGTCCAGCAAGGGAGAAGAATATCAGATCTTCAACGATTGATCTCGAATGTGAAAGGAGGATTCACAAGTCGGACAGTTCAACAGCTATAAAGACAAGACATCTATCGTGTTGATCACAGCTGTCCCTCAAAACACTTTCCCTGTGAACGACGCGCCCCTGTCGCATTCACAAGCCATAGCGGGAGCTTCCCGCAAGCATAAAACGTACGCCGACTTCACCCGCTGTCTCTATGTATACTGCCGCCTGAAACATCGAGACAACGTATTCAACCTGGCATACATCACTACTTTCCACACTGCAACTCGCACCAAATCCCCTTGGGCACCCTCGCAACAGCCGATCAACAGTCACGCCGTCGATTTGACGCCAGCTAAGCCCTTTGATAACGAAAATGCCAACGCCACTTGACAATGCGCTGCACTCGAAGGTAGGCTACACCCCCTACAGGACCTTCGACGGATTATCATGCGGAAGCGTCGCGACTGACATGGCTCATATGCAGAACCTCTTCCTCGGTTTCGCCGCCTTAGTGACCGGAGTTACCGCATGGAGCATCTGGGGTCAAGACATGTTTCCAGCACAAGAGGAGAAGCCCACAGGAGCACCAGAGACTTGGACGAAGGGCCAGCTGAAGCAGTGGTTAAGCTCTGTGAGTACGACGGATGCCAGGTCGCATCTCCGTTGTATACATTCATTATGCTTTGCTAACGCATCATCACAGCGAGGCGTTGTGGTCGAGGAAACTTCGACGAAAGACCAGCTCGTCGCGATGGTCAAAACGATCTTGGACAACCCGCCAAAGTCCAAAGCATGAAGATGACTTTTCGAATCGAAACGATAGCACACCAATGATACCCAAGCTCCTAATTCAAACCATGTTTTACTCAAATACAATGCGCTCTGCTGAAAGCTCCATCAACCAACAGGCTTCCGACTAATCGCTCCATCATCTGGTCTTGGCCTCCGCGTACTTCGCTCCGGAATCGCTGGTACTCCTCTCGGCGCATCCGGATCCCATCGGTCCGTCCTCTCATCCAGCTTACGTGCTTCGCGATTGACGTACTCACTCAAGCTGACTTTTGGTCTGCGCCGCGCTTCTGGAGGTATTTCTGGTACGCCGTAGCCGCCTCGAGCCTCGTGCTCCCGCTGCAACTGCGCCATACGCTCGCCGTGCGACATGGATGGTAAGCGTGGTCCAGCGCCTTGGGTAGCAAGGTCCGCGAGGAATGAATCGACGACGTCAGGACCCGGATCGTTGGGCGCCTCGGAGTAGATGCTGCTTGCGCGCGTGCTGGCCGGTCTTGGAGCCGGGCTGTATCGGGTACGGTCGAGGTATGAATCTGGTGGCAGAGCTGCTGCACCAAGGGGACGTTCATTGACGTTGGGCTCTTGGAAGCGGTCGAAGTCGGGTGTGGCGGTACTGTAACGGTTATAATCAAGGTACGGATTCGGTGGCAGCATTGGACTCGGGGCTGCTGAACTGCGGGAAGGCTGTGGAGATTTCACGACATCTCGCTGCTCCTTCATCTCGGGCTCAGGCTGGATTCTGCTGTCCTCGAGCGTCTCGCTGAGGTCGACAACGCTCGGCATGTACGGACGGGATGTGAACCTCGGTGGCGCGTTAGCCTCAGCAGCTCGGTCTGCTGCCTCTTTTTGTTGGCGTTGCTGGCGTCTCCGACGCCAGAAAAAGATCCCCAAGATGATCGCTCCCAGTAAACCCAGCGTCAAGAGGGTGATTGTGAGGATGCCGCCTGTGGTCTGTGCGAACTTCTTTGAGCCACCGACTGCTGCTGGGGAAGGGGTGGGAGACGAGGATGGTGTGGAAGTCGGAGCTGATGTTGGTTCTGGGCTCGAAGTTGAGCTCAAGTCGGATGCTTCTGACAGACTACCAGTTGAGCTCGGCTGAGCTACTGACGTCGATCCCGTGGGAGATGCACTGGTCGGCACGACCGTGATGCGTTTCGTACTCGTGACGGTGTTTGCTGGAGCTGCAGACGTGCCGAGTGTATTGGTCGGCCTTGCGGTTGTCGTTATAGGATCTCTGCAGGTGACCGCTGCTCCGAATATGCCTGCGATTACCGATGCAATGCATCCAGAGGGACAGAGCTCCACGGCCGTCACGAGAAAGCCGCATGCCGCGCCAGCTTGACGTCCGGCGATGGAAGCTGGGCTAGCCATCGTGCTGGCCTCGTTGAGAGGCTTGGGGTGCTTTGGTGCTTTGTTCGATGAGTGTTGATCAAACTGCGGCGGTTCGAAGAACCATGCGAAGCGCAATTGATCGAAAGAATGGCACGAGGAGAAAAGAGATGATGATGAAGAAAGAACTCGAGCATGTGCTGCGAGCAGTACTTGCAGTGAATGTTGCTTGAAGGCATTCTTGTCAATCCACGTCTCAGCGCAGGTATCAGCTGGTGGCTTTTGCCACGAGATCAGTCCCGTGGATCACATGCGGCATTCACTGTTCCAAGGGATGAACAAGCAAACCTGCCGTGCTTGATGTCGATTATGACAGACCAAAGCGCCGTCGCGGACCACGCTGTTGCTGCAGTCCAGTCGAGTCCGGGAGTTTGTCGTGGCCGCTTCATAATCATGCGGTATTCCATGTTAAAGGCCAGCTACCTGTTCTTCTCAAGGGCGTGTCCTGTCAAGTCATCTGTACGTCCTGCTAAGTTGTGGGTACTTGTAGGCTTACATTACCCGTACACGTCCCGCTAGGTTATCTGTAAATGTCCGACCAACTCACTTGTACGAGCAGTCTAGCATGTCCTCTCAAATTGATTGTACGAGCAATTAGCATATCCCGTCAACTTATTGTGCATGTCCTGCTAAGTTAGCTATACGACATGTCCAACATGGTCTTGCAAGATACCTGAACATGTCCTGCTAAGTTGCCTGTACGTTTATTGGCATGTCCCGTCAGGTCACCTGCGTATGGACTGCTGAATTGCATGTGCATGTCCTGCTGAGTTATCTGTACGACTCCTGGTAGGGTATCTGTACGAGTTGTAAGCATGCCCTGCTAGGGTGCTGCTCAGGTATCTGTACAGTTCGTTAGCACGTCCTGCTCAACTCCCTACCTATGCTGTTGGCATGCCCTGCTCAATGACCTGCTAGCATTTCCTAAGTACCCGTGGGTATGAGTCCGCCTGGCGAGTTGGCCACGATCGCGAGAACGATCTCCCGACAGTCGAGGCAGGCTTTGTCGGCACACTTCAACTGCTCGATTCGACCTACTTGGACCCGAGCGTATGTCTTCTCACCGTACTGTTCCCATACATTGCTTCACAAGGTCTTGAGAATATCGAGGCAGGTAGATCGTGTCTTCCATTGATTTGTGGTTTCCGAAAGGGGACCAGCTGAGAGGTGCCGAAGACGGTCGCATGCCTCATGCCGAGACACTGCAACTAACTCACTCGTGCGGAGTTTTCGAACGGACCATGAATCTGACCGTCGCTCCTTCTCTCATGCTTTCCGATCACTCCATGCTATTCCTGAACGCCCTCAGCTCTTGACCAGCCCGTATCATTCCATCGCGTCCGTCTACGAGCTCTGCGCAACGCGCTTGCCCTTGGCGTTCTTCTTCGGTGTGTCGCTGATGTTGAGGGCTGAGAGGACTGTGTTAGTTATGCGATCCTGGTTCATTGGGGCGGATTGCTCCTTACTCGGTGGCAGACTCTGCTTCAGCTTGTCGGCTTTCTCTGAGTTCTGTACTTTCAAAGTGTAGAGGAACCGGTTGCAGCGGACCTTGAACTTGGTCTGACCGGTGACCTTGTTCTTCTTGATGCGTGCGGAGGAGGCGTCCTTGCGGCGGCAGATCTCGATGAAGCTCTTGATGTCGGTGACTTCTTGAGGCATGGTGGGCGGTTGTTCGTGGGGAGTTTGTTTGGTTCGGGGGAGATGACTCGGTTCGTTGCGATTTGCGATTCGAGAGCTCGTCGACGATGTTCTCAATGCGGGATGAAATTGTTCGGTGGGCCCGAGATCAGCCTCAGGCATAAACTTTCCATGTAAATCTTGGCGGAAGGAACGAACAACATGGCGTCGTCTGAAGTTGAGACGGGCCTCTGCCAGCATCCACTCACACCAAAATGGCTGACGCGAGCGCCGATTCAACAGCTGTCACGCTGTCAGCGACGGACAAGACTCGAATCGCCTGCGATGTCGCCGAGCACTTCATCGATTCATACTACACAGCTCTGTCAGCCGCTCGCAACACAATCAGCTCGTTCTACGTTCCTGCCTCAACTGGGACCAGTCCTGCGCAAACCTTGCCATACATCGCGTACAATGGCGACCTCACACAAGATCCGGATGCCTTTCAGGAGAAGTTCAAGGACATGCCGTGGACACACTACGAGATCCAGAGCTTCAACGCGAGTGTGCTGAACCCGTGCTTGGATCCGTCGTTGAACAGGACGAAGAAAGACGCAGAGCGGAACTTGAGCATCACCGTCCAATGCAGTGGATATGTGCGCTTGAATGAACGAAAGGACGGACCAATGCACGGAATCATCGACTCTTTCGTATTGGTGCCAAACAAGGAGGAATTCGGTGGTCGAGGAACTGGAAAGCAAGACCAGGGTCGGCAGTGGCTGATTCAGACCCAGACCTTCAGATTCGTCACTTGATCAGACAGGTAGGTGGCCGATCGGTCAGCAGACGTGCGAATTGTTCTGCCGTTGCATCGCCAGCGGTGCGTGCTGTAGGTGGAAGTGAGTTTGCAAGCTACGTTGCATTCGCGCTGCTCTCGCAAGCGCATCGACAGATATTCCAATTGACATCAAACTCATGTCCTCCTCCGACCATGTAAGTGATCATTCCACGTATTCTTCACGAGCTTTTCTCACTGTCATAGCAACCGTCTTTGCGCCCACGATTTCGCGGAATCTTCCAGCCCCTGGGTCAAACACTTCCTCGCTCTTACTGAACACCTCGATTTTATTGCGCGACACTGCCATTGGGAGAAGCACATCGCGCTGGAGGCACTCTGTCAATCAGCTATTCACCAACAAATCCCTGAGCGCCCGGTGCCCCGCTGCAGTCACCACGGCGACGGCCTTGACTGGTCCCCCTCCCGGATTGAAGCTCCGCTACAGCGTGCCGCGCCGTGCCCCTCGACTCGCTCTCCGCCCTTCAAAACCTTCTCCAGTTCTGAAGCTCGTCCTTCCACTCTACATCCTCGGGCGCAAACACGATTCCTCCCGCAACAATGAAGGCGAAGAGACCTGGTACCGACCAGGTGGCGGAGTTCAGCATTCTCGTCAACGGGGTCGACAGCACCGAATACACTTTGCCTCTCGTCTCAACTGGCGACCGGAATGTCCTCGAGTGCTTCATCGAAATCCGCCCTGGGGACGATCTAGTTGTCCATGGCAAGTTTGGTGGCTCTACACTTCACGGCGCATTCGATCTCGTGGTGGATGGTACCTTTGCTGGCGCTGGGCGATTCGATGGCAATTCCATCAAATACAACCGAATGACTAAGAGATTCACAAAGGCACTTGATGGCCGCAAGCCTCCTGGTTGGACATCAACAATGCCCCCAACTAAGCTCCACGAAGGCTACATGCAAGTCAAGCAGCTAGGTCCATCGATCCAGGCAGAAATTGGTCGCCACGAAATTGAAGACGAAGGAGTTGCTCGCCCTGGCATCGGAAGCATTGCAGTAACCGTTAGTGTCAGTCAAGACGAGTTCAAGCACTCCATCGAGGATCAGCAGTGGAAAATCGGGTTCGGCGGTTGGCGCGAGCGCTCGCATGCGAAGGTTCGGGGAAGTGGAATTCCGCCCGACCTGTACATTGAGCCTGAAGTCAACGAGGAAGTAATTACCTCGAAGCGCAGCTTGAACCATCGTCGTCAATGGACAGAACCGCGACCAGGGCCAAAGCCTTGGGCGACATTCATCTTCTACTACCGTACTCCAGAGACCTTGGACACTGCTGGCTGCGTTCGGCGGCCGAATGATGTGCATTCACTCGAGCCGTGGGACGACTTGATCGATGGCGCGTTTGTGTTCTTCGACAAGAAGGATCAAGCCACGAAATCGAAGGCTAAGAAGTCTCTCGCGGACCAGGATGATCAATCCGATGCCAACGATGGCGACGCACGAAACTCGATGTTCGTCAGTCCTGCGCCCACTGCTCCCCAAGGCCGCGCAAAGAGCCCCAAAGTTGCAAAGAAGAAGGGCAGATTGGGAGGATTGCTGACGTTGAAGAAAGACGGTGAAGTGAGCATCGCGCGGCTGCCAGACGTGCAAGACGATGACGCGCTGTTGATGCAGCCGAATCAGGACCAGAAGACACCACTGGCGGCACAACAATCAGCAGCAAACCCTGCAAAGACCTTTCCGGAAGAACTCCCAGGGGCAAACGAACTTCCCGAAGACGACGGCGGCCTCTTCGTGTCGAAATCTGACAACGGTGATCACATGGACATCGCGGCTACAGGAAAAGACATCTTCGACCTGAATGATCACTCATCAAGCACGGCAAGACCTGACGCAACTACGACTGGCGCTGCCATGGGTGCCGCGCTCTCACTTGTTAGCCATGCCCGACGAGGCGATGTCGCTTCTGAGGCGACAGGTATGGTCAACGATGAAACTCAAAGTGACCTCGACGAGTACTTCGATGATGAAGCGGCTGGGTTGCCGTTGATCGCCGAAGCTCCTGATTCGAGATCAAGAAGCGGATTTTCTAACGCACCTGAAGCTACGCGTGGCCACGCGCGTGCTTCACAATCGACACATGCAGGCACAGAACCTCAGTCATCACCTCGTAGGCGGACCACGAGTGCCTTTTCTATGACCCCACAAGCTTCCAGCCGTCCACCATTGACTGCTGCCTTGCCTTCCATGGCAGCGCACACTCATGGCACTGAAGAAGGTGCGCGAGCCTCGTTGGGTAGCCCAGCAGCGATCAATGAGCAGAGCGAAATGAATCATCCACGTCGTTCCGCCTCCTCCAAGCCATCATATGCCAACGACGAAGCGGACGAATTACCACTACGCGACACAATCACCGCATCTCGACTGACCACGCAACTTTCGGACATCGACCGCGTTCCCTCCGTCGCCACCATCCGTGCTGCCATTCCTCCAGAGGGTATTGCCATTGGCCAGCTTGCGAATCTGCTCAATAGTTGTGGACCGTTCAAGAATTTGTTCATAGCCAAGAAAGAGTTCAACAAGCGCGTCGACGAGGTTGCTACGGAGAATGCGTTGGGCACACGTCTCTTCCCCAAGACCAGCACGAAGCCAGCAATGGTCCAAGAACCTGCCGATGCGTCTACTGCGCTGTCGCAACCCATCAAGCAGGAGGTCGACGAGGATGACTTCGAACGCGGCATCGCAGCGACGATTGAAGACCAGGACACAGTTCAGCCAGCCACGCGGGCTTCGCTCCCTACTCAGGCACATGCCACAGCTTCGATTGCGGACATTCCGACCAAACAGACTCTGAATCCGTCTCACAAGCGTTCCGCCTCCGCGATGAGTCCTGCCACGACTGCAAGTGATCGCCCTAGCAAAGATGCCCGGTCCAACTTGGAACAGATTGCCGAACGCAAAGCTCAAGCATTACAGCAAATCGAAGCGACTAATGCGCGCATCGAGGCAGCTAATAAACGCAAAGCTGCCCAGCGGAAGGCTGCAAAGAAGCAAAAGCGTGAAGCTGCCAAAGCTGCTGAGCGGGAGGCTGCAGAGCGGGAGGCTGCAGAGCGGGAGGCTGCGGAGCGAGAGGCTGCGGAGCGAGAAGCTGCGGAGCGAGAGGCCGCGGAGCGAGAGGCTGCTCTGGTCAGGGAGCAAGAAGCTCAGGCGATGGAGGAGGTGAATGAGCTCGAGCGGTTGGCGGCTGAGCGGGCGGCGGAGGCGGATGCTCTGGAGACGGACGACATGGACATGGTTATGGACATGGCATACGACGACGACGACGACGACGACGACAGTGATGGAGATTGAGGATGACCATTCGGTCGTCAGATGCTCACTCCATGGCGTTCTGTGGCTTTGTGGTGTGTTGAGTGGCGCGATGAGCTGAACCGGTGTTCTGCGTGCTTACCTTTGTGGCTTTTCCACGTAAGTTCCGTTGCCTTTGAGCATGAACTTGGAGCACTTGTTGAGTTTCAAATAGCGATCGACAACAAAAGTATTGACTGCGCTCTCAACCGAGCCAAGAGAAAATTTTCAAGTTGGTGTTGTCCACAGGTGATGAACACTCTCAGTATCGAACGCATCGCATCGATGCTCGATCATCCTGAAGCTCAGCAAGCACGAGAGATGACTTCGTTTGCGTCGACGAAATGATATCAACCCGTTCCAAATCAGGCGATCACTGGACACCTCGAAGAGTCCTTCTCCTAGCAGCTTATGTCAGCATCGATGCTGCCCGCCAAGCAAGGAGGCCCGTCAATCCACGGCCGCATGCAGCCATCTCACAGTCATCTCACCAAGACGACTTTCCTGTTCGGGACTCAGGAATGCAGATTCAAGAACACAAGTTCATCCGGTAACCCGGCTTTCGGGTCGATTGGCAACGGACATGTCCGCTCCAACGTCTCACTGCTTAGGTTCCAGATCTACCGACAATGAATCTGTCGGAGACCGTTACGAAAACCGTGAAATTGGAACAAACGCCACAATCTAGAAGACGGCATGACGCTGATCCCACCGACGAACGCTACAATCCATATGGCCTGCTTTTGCCCCTTCGACTTCCTCTCTCTCATCTCGACAGCGGTAAGCCGGCAGATGGCCTCGTTGAGGAACATGGCATTGCCAACACTTGCCCATGGTACGCCTGCAACCGTATGATGTAGTCACAAGACATCACATCACACGTCCCATGCATCAACATGGCGAGATCGACGGCGGTTCAATATAAATGGTTGGCTTCAAACGGTTCAAGCCGATAACAGTTCGCAGAGTCCAGAACAAAGCTCAGGTGGTGTGATTGTTCAGATCTGTGGGTCGATTCGGTCCTGTTTCTGCATTCAGAAGACTCAACATGGGACAAAGCGAAGCCTGATATAACCCTCGACATCATGCCTCGCTCCTTCGCAAGCGGAAAAAGTTCAACATTCCTCGTTTGTCGATCTCTGCAATGGCGCAGCTTTCCAGCCTCTTGTGCATACTGTTTGCATTCTTCACTTTGGGAAACTGCTTGACTCCATCAGAATGGCGATCTCAGTCGATCTACCAGGTCATGACCGATCGTTTCGCCCGAACGGACGGGTCGACGACAGCTCCGTGTCGGCTTGACGACTACTGCGGAGGTACATGGCAAGGCTTGATCAGCAAGTTGAGCTACATCCAGCAGATGGGCTTCACGGCCATCTGGATCTCTCCCGTCGTTCAAAATGTGCAAGGGCTCACTGGAGATGGCAACAGCTATCACGGGTACTGGCAGAACAATCCCTATGCACTGAACCGGAGATTCGGAACTGCCGGTGACCTCAAAGCGCTGTCCGCAGAAGTACATCGCAGAGGAATGGTACGACAGTTCAACCTCGATCGAACGGTCCACCACTGACACTGAACAGTACCTGATGGTCGACGTTGCCCCAAACCACATGGCCTCCATCAGCACCCGCGCCAACGTCGACTACTCCAAACTCTCCCCTTTCAACGACAAAACATACTACCACCAGCCCCCCTGCGGTATCGACTACAACAACGTCACCAGCATCCGCAAATGCTGGATCGGAAGCGACACCGTCTCCCTCCCGGATCTCCGCACCGAAGACGCACGAGTCCAAAACCTCTGGAACACCTGGGTCTCCCAGCTCGTCTCCAACTACTCCAGTACCTCCCTCCCTTCCCCCTCTCCTACCGAAACCAAAACTAACTCCCCCTCCCTCCTAGTCGACGGCCTCCGCATCGACACAGCCCAACAAGTCAACCCCGAATTCTGGCCTTCCTTCCAAGCCGCCGCCGGCGGCCTGCACATGATCGGCGAAGTCTGGCAAGGCAGTCCCGACGTAATGTGCCCTTACCAAAACTCCCTCCCAGGTCTAATGAACTACGGAGCCTACTACTGGATCATCCAAGCCTTCCAGCGCACAACAGGAAGCATGGCCAACCTCGCCAACGGAATGGCGTGGATGAAAGCCGTATGCCGCGACACCACGCTCCTCGGCTCCTTCATCGAAAACCACGACGTGCCCCGGTACGCGAGCATGACGAATGATGTGGCGCGGATACAGAATGCGATTGCGTTTACCATGCTCATGGATGGGATTCCGATTATTTACCAGGGTCAGGAACAGAGGTTTGGAGGGCATGATGTCCCTGCGCAGAGGGAGCATTTGTGGCAGAGCGGGTATGATAAGAATGCGGTGTTGTACAAGTTTATTCGGACGATGAATATGGTTCGGCAGCGGGCGATTCAGCGGGATGGGAGCCATGTTACGACCAAGGCGTCGCCTCTGAGCAATGATGCCAATACGATTGTTGTGCGGAAGGGGACGGCTGGAAAGCAGATCATCAGTGTGTACACCAATCGCGGATCTGGATGGAGTGGTGTTGTGAATGTCAAGGGCACGGCGGCTGGGTTCGGGGCGTTCCAGAAGTTGATCAATGTGGTCAACTGTCGGCCGTTTACGACGAATCGGACGGGCGATGTTGCTGTGTCGTTGGTGTCCGGAATGCCTGCTGTGTTGTATCCGGTGACGGAGATGACAGGGAGTGGGATTTGTGGATATTGATGTTAGGTGGAGGGAGATGCGTACATCGTGCATAGACATAGACAACGAACAGTATTATACAGCGTACTTGATGCTCTTGAGCTGGTTCCATGCGATGCATTCTCTCACGACAGAATGGGCAACGAGGCATGGGAGAACAGGCAATCGTGAAAGAGGAATCGGTGTCTATGTTTTCTCATTGCAGCATTCGAGGAGTCTGTGCCAGTACGCTCTTGTTGCAGCCAGCCTGGGGCATGCGGATGTCACGCTCAGTCCGGAGATTTTGACGAGCCAATCATGCCATCACAGCATCTACTCCTCCATCTTCGTCTCCTCCTCCTCATCTTCACCCTCCAGCGCAATCTTAGCAAGCCTCTCAGCCTCCTCCTTCATCGCCTTTGGCACCTCCTCATGACGTCCCTTAGTCGGCCCATTGACCGCGCTAATCCACGTCAACTCCAACTCAAAGTCCTTGTCCTTGCTATCCTCGTGCGCCACATAGATGATCCTGGCCGCCTCCTTGACTCCCTCCTCCAACGTCAAGCAGTCGCCCTCCTTAGGATCCAGCTTGAGCTTCTCCAACTCCGACTTGGCCGCTTGTCGTCCCTTGCCCGTCGCTGCGGCGTAGTAGCCCCAGTACAATCCTGACGGCTCGATCATGTAAAGGTATGGTCCGCCTTCCTTCACGCCCGCCGTCTTTCCGCCTGAGCCGGCTTTCGGTCCGCTGCCCACCACACCGTCGACGTCGATCTCGGTCTCTGCGTCCCAGCCTCCGACGATGGCCGTGATGCCGAAGGGTCGTACGGATGAGTAGAGGGTGTATGCTTGGACGAAGGCGCCCATGCGGTTGGCGAGCGAGGCGACGGGGATGGGAGCCTTGTAGGTGCCGCGCCAGCTGGACGCTTCGTCCCGTGCGCGGGAGATGAAGTGGCGACCATCGGGTAGGAGACCGGAGTGAACCTGAAGGAGAACGTCAGTGTCAGTGTTTGTGCAGGTGGTGTATCTCAGCAGATGCGACTTACAACGCCCATGTGTCTGTCAATCGTGGCTATCCGCTTGTTCGCCTCTTTCTTCAACAGCTTGCTTGATACCAACTTCTCCAATGCGAGCACGACTCCATCTTTGCATCGGATACCAATTGCGGTGCCACCATTCTCTACCGCCTTGACTGCGTATTCGACCTGGAAATTGCGACCATCGGGGGAGAAGACGGAGTTTGAGAGATCGTAGCCTGTGCCTATCGACGTCTACGCATTGTGTGTTAGTTGATGGCACATCGTGAAGTCGCTGCATGTGATAGCATTGCATACCATGGCTGCGGGTTGTGAGAGGCGTCGAGTGCGGAGCGCGGTGTCGAGACCGTGCTGTCTATTTCAATGTAATTGGTGTGAAAGAGTCCACGGTCTCGGTGTGAGGCGTCGAAAGGTGTGATGGCGATGTCCGAAGAGCTTGTAGACTGGTGAGGTTGTTGATGAAGCTCCAGAAACATGCACTTGCCAAAGCTCAAGGCAGCTCGGTGTCGCGCGTCAAGCTAGTGCCGGAGTTTACCCGTGTGAGATATAAGTGAAGATCGAATGGACGCAACCAAACTGACTTCAATGGAGACATATAGATGATAGGACGTCGTTAGTATCCATCGTCCTCTCGTTCACGCTCGTCGAGCTAGCCTCCGCGATACCACGTCCATCTCCACCACCAAAGATGCTACTATCTGGAAGCCGCTTTGGCTGATATTTCACAATGGACTCCTGAGCATCATGCCTTCGCGCGACTCAGACCAGGCTCAGTGCCTGGCCTTACACGCCCAGACGTAGGTCTCCTGTCCCAGTGCCTCGTTTAAGCCATTGTGAGAACGGTGTCCAAATCGATCTGTCTGGCATCTCTACCAGCTCCACTCTTCGCATTTCCAACTAGGCGAGCCTCGGAGTGACTTCGAGACTCTTCATTCCCTCAGCGGACGGCCCATGGCGTACATCGTCGTTCTTTCAGGTCAGTGTGAGTCATCCTGCTCAACTCAAATTCGCGATAATCCCCTTCTGCTTCCACTCATCATCCTCCCCGAACATACCCCGGCCGTCTAAACGGATGCGCCTCCGTATTAAACACAAACTCATCAAGACTGATATACTCCGGCTCACAAAACACAAGATAATAATACTTCAGCGTCTCCGCCGTCCTGCAAGTCGAGAGTCAGCATCCTCATCTCAAATCCCACAGGCGCTGCTGTCACATACCAGAAACTCTCCATACTATCCTCCATCGGCGCCGTTCCATTCGTAACATCCTTCATCGCCGCGTGCGCAAACTCCGTCCGCGTATGCGCATAGACGGTTTTGAACATACTCCACGCTGTGTCTTGCAAGGACTCATCGCCGGTGATGCGGTAGTTGATGAAAACGCTTTCGATAGCCTCTGGTCGTAGTCGATACCCGGGGTCGGGGATACTAGCGATACCTGGTGGTAGGCGGTTGTTCTTGATTAATTCGGAAGAGTTTGTTTGGTCTTTGATCTCAAAGGGCGCCAGATCGTATACGGCGCGGTTCCATTCGTCTTCGTCCCAAGGACAGCTGGAGTCGTCTTTGCATCGCACGACGTTGGATACCTCCGGCATGATTTTCGTGGGGAAATTGTCGTAGGCCCAGATACATCCATCAGTCAGCTTGCGGCCGATGTCGACGTAGCTGTCGTTTTGGAGTAGCTTTCCTCCCAGCGCGAACATGCCGCCGGAGAAGCAGGATAGATGCTGCAGTTCAGCTTGAACGGTGATCTTCTCCTCCAAGAATCTCAGCGCGCCAGGTACGAGAGCGTCTACGTCTCCCTGTTTGGTCATCGGTCTGAACAGCGAGTGTTGCATCAGCGTATTCATCGCTCCATTGAACATCGCGGCGTACTGCTCCGACCCTCCCAGCAGAGCATACATCTTCGGTAAGTACTCGTAAATCGAATCCCCTAACGCAGCGATCGAGAAGACCTGGCTGGAGTGCTTGGAAAAGAACTCCATATCCCGTCCGTTGACGATCAAAGGCCACATTCCTGGAATATTCGACTGGTACTGCTGGTCTCGGAAGACGTCCATCACGCGAGCCACGGCATCGTACCATTTTGGGTCGCGGGTGATTTGGGAAAGGCGGGTGAATTCGAGGCATAGAGAGCCCATCTCTGCAAGTACGACGTGGTCGGATGCGGCTTGCTCCTCGCCTTTTCGAGCGGCGTGGAAATCCCACCTCAGGATCGGCATTCGATTTGGGGTATCGAAGGCGGCGTAGAGCATGTCTGCTAGTTCGAGGCTTTTGTCGAGGAGTCTTCTGTCGTCGGATAGGTCGTAGGCGGATAGGAAGCCGCCAAGGTAGCGGATCGTGGTTTCGAAGACGTTTATTGACTTCTGCGTTGTTGCTGTGAAGTCGATTTGGACTATGCTGTCGACGGCTTCTTTGAATTCGTCTTTCAGGTCCATGATCCACAGTGTGTCCAGCGAGTCCACAAGTCTATATCACATCAGCTCGAATATTCTCGATGGAGGCTTTCCAACACTCACGTCGCAGCCCATCCACCAAATGCAGTCTTGTTACCTCCACTCACGGGAAGCAACTCGTCAGCGAGCCAAGCATGTCGACGATACGCATCCCAGCTGCGTTTCATCGCGAACTTGACCTCAGCAAGACGTTGTCTACGTTCCGCTGCACGGGTCGAACTCTCCTTGCCGGTAAAAGCATATTGGACTTTTGGTAATTCCGCTCCGGAGTGAACTGGGAGGGACAAATACTGCTGTACTGGGTGTAGCTGCGGCCTTCGTGCCCAGTCGAACTGTTCCGGATCATCTTTGGCTGCTAATCGATATACACCATCTGTATATTGTAATGATTCGGGTCCACGCTGGCTATGGGATGATCGGAAGAGGTTGACGTGCAGCAGGAGTATGAATAGAATGATGCCCGTCACGCCTATCGTGGTCGAGCGACCGAACGATGGCATTGTAATCATGGCGACGCAGAGGCGCGTCAATCGCGCTCAAGAGAAAGGAAAATCATTGGGTGAATAAATTCAACGCGTGCTGGCGAGAGGCTCGCGATCCTGAGGTGGTACTCCTGAGTTCGGCTTCACTCAAGCTCGGATATCCGTTGGCGAATACGAGCTATTGGCGAGCATTGCTCCTTCTGAGAAAATCGCAGGCTCGAGTATAGAATGATGGCCAGGGTGAGCAAGCCTTATCGACCGAGCAATGCCAGACGAAGATAACTATCGGAAACGAAGCTCGACGTGCAGAGCCGTGGTCAGCAAAGAACAACAGATTCGCTGCCACCTCATCGAAACCTCCATGATGACTCAGCATCAAAGATTCGCTATTCCAGTTCTTCACTTTATCGCCCTCTTCATTCCTCCACCCTTACCACACCACCATGTAACCAATCCTCCCACCACCACAATGGCCACCCCTCCCACCGAACACATAGCCTCCACTCTCCTCACTCGCGCCCACTCCCCCGACCGCGCCCAAACCATCTTCAAAACCCACATCCAACAACGCCCCCTCCTCCTCCGCCCCTCCTCACCCGACCCCAACACAACCGCCCGCTCAGCCCGGCAAAAAGCCCGCCTCCTCAAAGCCGCCTCAGCCCGGAAGTCCAAAAAGCCCCGCCCTCTCAGCGCGAAGCAGAAACGTGCCCTCGGCGTCCACAACATCCCGAAATCCCAGCAAAAGTACAGTATCTACGAACCGCTGCATAAACTCTGGTGTGAGTACATCCGCGGCGTACTAGGGGTGGATGGCGACAGAGCCTACGTGGATGCGAACGGTGCAGGGCCGATGTTGGTGTCTGCGGACTTCCACGGTGCGGAAATGGAGGTCGTGAGGAGCGGGTGTGTGAGTCGGGTTGGGGTGAAGGGGATTGTGGTCAAGGATACAAGGTTTACGTTTGAGGTTGTGACGAGGAGGGATGAGGTGAAGATTTTGCCCAAGGAAGGGACGGTGTTTCGGTTTGAGGTGCCGTTGGTGGAGAGCGCGGAGAGAGCAGAGGTAGGGAAGAGGAAGCCGTTGGTGTTTGAGCTGCATGGGAATCAGTTCCAGACGAGAGCGCCGGACAGGGCGAATCGGAAGTTCAAGATGCATATTGATCTGAATTTGTGAGGGAAAGGCGGTCGACTCGTTGCGAAGGGCTCGCTCGAGTCGCGGTTACGAATTGTGATTGAAGCACTTCCATGCCACAAATGGTTTCATCAGCGCACGTTGCAGGCAGAATTGAAAAGTTCCCTCTGGATGATGTAGGAAGACATCATGGTGTTCACGAGAAGGATGGCAAGGACACGAGGCTCTACGTACCACCGAGGCTTCCATCTGCAGGCTGACAGACTCGTATACTCAATAGCTCGCACAGCCGCAAGAACTCGCGTTGTACGATCCTGCCTCCTTCGTATTATCGAGCCATATCTTATACAACATTCCACCGCGATCCCCAGCTCCTTCTATCGTGAAAGAAGGACTGATATCGTCAATTCGATGCCGATCCACAGTCCAACGACACGCGGCCGGAAAACGAACGAGCCGAACTCTCTGGTTGCGTGGATGGAAACAGGGAAATGAAAAGGCTTAGCGAGGCTTGAGTAATTTAAGCAGCGACTTTAGACTTTCGGCGGAGTCGATCCCTGCTGCACTTCTGAGGCGTCGTCAACATACGAGTACATGAATCCAATCCTCGCCATGTGATTCACTGCCTGCCGAGCGCTTTGATATTATTCTTTCCGTACAGCTCTTGAGGAGTGTTTTGTTGTCTCGTTCATGAAGCGCATGGTATGACTAAGGTAGCGACCGAAGACTCGACCAGACCCCGCTCTTTTGAGACAACGGCCAGATCGACGAACCACAATGTCGGACGAGAAAGAGCAGCGCAATGGAGAGTCGCACAATGGCGCACCACAAGGCGGTAACGCACCTCAGACGGGCGGCGAGACGAGCGAAAAGGCCAACAGCGCTGCGGATACCACCGGCGAACAGCATGGACACGACGATAAGCAGCAACCGAGCTCGGCCTCGTCGACAGATGATAAGCCTCCCGCGAAGCAACCCTCAGGCGGCTACGACAGTACGCCTATACCGCCGCAGCCCAGAGGATACACCGTCAAGTTCACGATTCACCGCGCGGAAAATCTGCCAATAGCCGACTTGAACGGCTTCTCTTCCGATCCGTACTGTCTGGCTCAGATCAATTGCGATACCCCGACACGACACAAGCAGGACCCGTATCTTCGATGGAGGACGCCCACAGTCAGGAAGGACACAGAGCCGACGTGGAATGAGGAGTGGGTTGTCGCAAATTTGCCGGCCACTGGCTTTAAAATAAAAATCCGAATATATGACGAGGACGCCGCTGATCAGGACGATCTGCTTGGAAAGGCACATATCACAATCCCTTCACTTAATGAGACTTGGGAGGGAATCAAAGAGCAGGGTTTCAAGCTTCGAGTGCACGACGGCAGTAAGAGAGCCTACGCATTTCACGCTTTGACAACCTGCATAAGAGCGAACAAGCACTTTCGCGGACACCTCTACGTCAGCATGGAAATGCTGGGTCGGACGGAGGAAGATGGGCAAGATGGGAGAGTATACACCGTTGGTCCCTGCATGGCGACACGGCATTTCAGTCCCATGCTCGGCCGTCTTGTTAACGTCAAGGAGCCAGACGCTGAGGACCAACCCGACCAACCCCAGGAAATTGTCTCCAGCAGTGGCCAGAAGCAGAAGAAAGTCGAGCGCTTCAACTTTCAAGCGAACCAAATTCAACTTCAAGGCCCCATCCCGCCCGAACTTTACCACCGCTTCGTCGAATTCAAACCTTGGGTCGGCAGGATGTTCACCAGTAAAGGCATATCCGGATTCCTCATGGGTAAAGCCCTGCGACACCAACATACCCGCGTCTACAACTACTCACGTTCCACCATCTGGCATCGCTTCCCCGCCGGTCCCTCCAAAGATATGACCATGGCCTTTCTCGACGCCGTACACTGGGACCACGGCGGCCGCATCTTCACGTACGTCCTCACCCTCGACGCTCTCTGGCGCTTCACCGAAACCGGCAAGGAATTCGGAATCGACATGTTGTCCAAACATACCATGCACAGCGACGTCTCCGTCTATATAGCATATTCCGGAGAATTCTTCATCCGCCGCTTGAAACACCCTCGGCGCCCACCACCCCCTGACCCAGTCGAGTCGTCCTCGCAATCTCATTCCCCAACCCACGAAGACAACCCCGAACACCCACCCGCCCGCCTCCGAAACGACTCCCACTCATCTCAAAAATCATTGAAAGACCCCGGCTACTACGAACTCGTCATCGACAACGACTCGGGAACCTACCGCCCAAACGCCTCCCTCCTCCCCATCCTAAAATCCTACCTCGCGCACCAACTCCCCGGCCTCCACATCCTCACCCTCGACTGCAACGCCGACGCCGAGAAACAGCAAAAGATGAAATCCGAGCAACGCGCCAAGAAAGCCCAATCTGGCCAAACCATGGTCTTCAAGCAGGGTTCTGGATCGAGGTCATCTTCGTTTAGCAGTAGTGATGATGAGGAGTTTGATGCACTGCAGGCGGCGCTGATGGATGAGGATGCGATTGCGAGGGAACATGGGCCGATGAGTACGACTGCTAAGGATGCGAGGAGGAGGAATCGGGAACGGTTGGCGAAGGCGAAGAGGAATTATTTGCCGCATTTGGAGGGGGAGGCGGCGAGGGCGGGGAGTGTGGAGGAGGTTAGGAGGGAGGGTGGTGGCGGGAGGTGAGAGGTGTGAGGATGGGAGGTGGGGGGTTGGTTCCTTTGACAGGGCTAGTCACGACGAGGGATGGAGGAGAAGGCATTTTTGGATTGGGCTGTTTGTGCTGGATAGTGTTTGCACCGGTTGAGATTCCCACTTTTGCGTTTTGGCAGGTGCGCTGATTGATTATATTGAGTACAGAATTATTGTGACAGTGGAGATAAAACTCGACAGATTCTTATGTGCACTCATTCTGTAAATGCTTTCTGCGACTTGAACAAGTCTACACGAATCGAGACACTGCTTCAAAGTCAAGACGGCTACTTGGAGTTGTGTTCAATCAATTCATTCACCCTTCGCCGCAAGAGCCCAACTCAAGGCTTGACAGGAGTTGCAGGACGACCATCATCGTGGTACTGCGGGCGTTACAGTCACACAGTGAGCGAGGAAGCAATTATCAACAACAAACCCCAAAGAGTGGCAGCTGGTAAGCCCGGACGTGATGTACCACTTCCTTCCCGTGGAGTAGTAGTAGTCTCCTTGTCAACGATTCGACACAGAACCGAGGGTCCGCTTGAGCCTTGTATGGAACCCATGCCATACGCCGGCGCCAGAATAAGGAGCTGTAAAGCTCGAGCCGAGTTATTGAACGCAGTCTTGTCGTCCACCGTGTAGGCCGAAGAAGTTCTGTAAAATAGCGTGGAATCCCTGGGGTATGCGGATGGAGTGTCGGAGGCGTTGGACGCGGTCGTGATGGGTCCTGTTTTTGCATGAAGACGTGTGAGTGCTCTGGCTCATACTTCCAAACAGCTGTTAAAAAGCGATGTCTGACTCACCGAGGTTTGAACCATCACTGAAGCCACCAGCATCGCCACTGCCACTCATGGCGTTCAAAGTACCGTCGCAAGCCCGAAGTCTGGCAAAGTCCACGGGGTAGTCTGCAGACGCGCTCTGTGAAATCTCTTGTGAACAACTGTCACCGAGAACGGAAGTACAGTCCCCGTTGTCCGTGGGGTTGTATGACTGTGTAACGTTGGGTGGCAGGACAGTCAGCAGAGTCTGAACGGAAAGATTCATCCCTCTTTGCTCCAAGAACGATCCCAGAGTCGAACTGTCCCCGGGCCATTGGAGCTCCCACTGCGTGTTGGCGATGTAAAGACCTTGGCTGTAGTCTGCTGAGTTGTTGGCGCCCAGGTCATCGATGCGGGTGTTGGGCACGGCTAAAGAGGTGATGTTGATGCGCCAGGTCCAGTTTTCTGGAGTGCCGTTGAAGGAACGAGTGAAGGTTACCGAGTCTGTCAGGTTGGGCCTGCGGCCGGCGGCTTCGATGGCCTGCAATGCCGAGGGGTTATTCGCAGGGCCAGGTTTGTAAGGACCAGCGATGACATTGTAGCCACTTCGTGCAGATGCAGCGAGGAAGAGAATGCAGAGCGTGCTGAGGATTTTGAGAGATGCCATTGCGAGGATCGAGGGTGTTGGGAAGTGAAGGTTGGGAAGAATGGGTGTTACTTGTAGGAGATGTGGGGGCGGGAGGGGATATATCGTTATACTTTTCGTTCTCGCCAACGGCTTCATGGACGGACAATCCTTTGTCTTGATACGCACATCCTGTGCGAAGTCCGAGCCTTCAACGTAGTATCTATATCGTAGAGAGAGGCTGCACAGTTGTATTGCGAAGGTGCACGGGACGAGACGGGACGATCGCATTCTGCCAAGTCGAAGGATTCATCCGCTTCCCAATGGGGCAGGAGTGTCGTGGTGATCTTTCGACTTGTCTTGGTCGACCGCAACTCAATTCACGGCATAGTCTTGGCCACTTCTGGGCTTACGTCTTGCAGAACCTTGTGAGCTCTCCAACTCATATCGCGCTGCAGATCCCGAAAGTTGCGCTCATCAAGAGCCCCGTTGGCATCAGAATACACGTACTTCGCAGTGCCGCAGGCACGAATGAGCTTTTCGGAGGCTCTAACGATGCCGATGAATCGGCCGTCCCATATCTTGGGTGCCAGTCCCGCTGCCACGGCGATAGATTTTGAGGACGGCTTAAGCGTCTTAGAATGCGACGGCTCGTTTTGTGCATTGGCGACAAACTTGAGCCGGAAGCGCGGCACTGATCGCCGTCGAGCGTTTGACGGTCTGTGTAGACAACGGGATGCGATGCTTGACATCGCGTGGCGAAAGAGCACACGACTCTAAACATAGGACGCATTTGTCAGCTTCAAAAGAAAGGTCGTCGGATATCCTGAGCTTCAAACATATGACGAGGATGGCTGGAAGGATGATGCTGCGGTGTGTTTGAAGAATTCAAAATGTTTCGAGATTTTTGGCGTTCATGACTTGGGTTCGTCGGAGGTCTGCGTTCAGGAGCAGAGATGTTCGGAGAGCGTTTGAACAAGATGATACGAGAGTATTGTGTCCGCAATATTCGAGATCGTTCATCGAAAGTCTTGGAGAGGTAGAAGAGCAAGAAGAATTGGAGGTACTCTTCATCGCCGAGACCCGACGTTGAAAGAGGCATGTCCGATAGACTTTTGCTGACGTCGACGTGTTCTCGGCTCTCCAGATCGGTGACGAAGCTCGACATTGACAGGTCCCTCATATCAGTCCGTGAGCCTCACAATAGTCCGTGAGATTCCAGCGGTGTGTTCCCATATGAGTCCGTGGGTCCTGGAAGCCATGAGAAATTTGACAGTTCTATTAGAGGAGTGCGGTGGGGAGTTGGCGAACGTGGAGAAGTGGTCCACAGGTCTATATCTGTCTCCTGTTCCAGGGTCCCTGCAGGGTATAGCTATGGCGGGCTAGCCCTATAGTGAGGATTCCCTATACTCGGGCGTTGAGAGGTATTGACAGCAGCTTCGCGATTGGGGATTGTCGGTGACGGCCGGGTGACGGCTGTCAAGAAGGACACGTCCTGTCATCTCACGTGAGGCTGTCCGGAGAGTCATGACGGGAGTGGAAGGGGTGTTCAAGGTCTGTAAGAGATGCATGAGTAAGGTGGTCGATGCTTCAGATCTTCTTCAGTTGTACGAAGTGAGGTCGAGCGAGCGCCATACCGTGGCACGACGGTGACGTTCGGTACCAGCCCTAAGGTACCTCAGCTTCGTCTTTCCCTGACAATTGCAGCAGAAGGACGACGCAACCTTGGCAGGCACCCGACGAATGATGTACAAGGCAGAGAATATTGTATGCGGTCAAGAGGTGTGGCGTCGCGTTCATTGTGGCTGTTCTCTTCCCTCTTCCCTCCCAGCCAACTCTATTCTCATCCTCCAACATGATTCGCCACTCCCGACCACCACCCTGGACAACCTGACGACTTTCCGGTTTCTGGTGTGACCTCTCCTTCCCCCATCGAGCGAGACGGATCCTGAAACCTGCAAGACTCCACTTTCAACGGTGAGCGACAGGCCCGATCCAAGTCGAATGGCAGCACGGTGCCTTAATCTTCGTGCGCGGAGAGCTGCACCTGCACGGAGGATATGATGATACACCGATGGGTAATTTCTGGCGGGCTGAGCCAAAATATCCTCCAGAGACGCGCAGGTTGGTCCGTTTCTTTCTCTCTTGCACTCTCCTTGTCTTTAACAGTTGTGCGGCCACGGATCCCATTACCGACGGTAGCTGAGAATTATTGCTGGTGGGCACTACACGTCTGCTAAACACGCTGTTGAAGGATTGGAATACTGAACGAACCTCACTTGGGAGGATCTCACACTCCGGACTACGTCGAGACTTTTTCCCGATTATGCAAGGTCTACACAGCATCTGAGTGGCATTGAAACTCAGCATCACATCAAAGGAACTCATCGAATACCGGACCGAAATTGTACGAAAAATGGCCAGAATGCGTCTCGGCAAGGTCAAGACTCGCAATGGCGACGTTCTCCCGCTCAATCCGGTCGATTTCGAGGCCAAAAAAGCCTCGCGAGCATCCATTTCCGATTTGCAGCGACGGCAAGTCGTCACCCGGCAATTGGGCCAGCGCAAGACCAGCGAAACATCTCCCGAAGAGCAAACGAGTCCTGGCGAGCAATACTTTAGCCATGACGAGAAACCTCGGAGCAGAAAGGCATCAGAATCGGCGCCTGAAGTCAATGCTCGGAGTAAGAGGGCATCGGCGTTCGCACCCGAGGTCCACACGGAGCAAGAACCTACATTGCCTAACGTGGACTCCGAGCCAACTATCGATTTGTATCGAGCATCTCGAGCCTTGGCGGCAAATGGCAAGATCAACCTGGACCAGGCGATCAATATGTTGCAGCAGTTGAGGCAGAGAGCGACCCCAGAAGAGCTGGCTGTGTTACACAACGCACTTCTACCCGTGCAAGGTACATCAAATGGTTCCGCATCTCAACGTCGATCTGCCGAAGACAACATCACGCGAGATTCAATTCCACCGGCCAGAAGGAGGTCGTCGTTGCCTCCAGGTCTAGCGACTCGCAGTGGAGAGCGGGACGACTCCCCGATGAAGCCACCACCGCCGTTGCGAACTTCCAAATCGGCTCCGAAGAACAGAGAGCAATGGATACATACGAAGCAAGCCGCCGAGCAGAACTCCTCACCACCACGATCAGCCACACCAGACGACTTGCCGCACATCGGTACGCATTCCTCCGGAACACTTCGTATCACCAACGGTTCGACATCTCCTACCTCGACCAAGGCACCTGCGGTCCAGCAGGTCGATACCAAAGCGGCCACACCACCTCAGCTTCCGGAGATCGAGACTTCAAACCGTCTATCATTTGAGATGATCCGTGATCGGCCAGCCAACATTCCAGAACCACGAGCCCGGACACGCGAAAGCAGGAACTTGACAATAGACAGCACAGAGAGTAGGATCAGATCTCATTCAGCCGACAGAGTGCCCACGAAGAAGTTCCTCGACACACCGCAGCCATCTCAGAACGGCGACTCTGGTAGCAGCCTGCCGAACTCGCCTGATGCCCCTCGATTTCGCAAGCGGTGGAGCCATCGTGCGTCGCATCTGCCCACGGACTATCGGTCGAGTACTGGCCCGTACGAAGTCGGCAATGATACGGCCGCTGGTCTGCGCGAATTTGCGACTCGACTCAGCGCTGTGTGGGATGCTGAGGATTTGGGGCGTGGAGGCGTTAAATCTGACTCCCACGCCGATGCTTTGTCGAAATTGACTGGAAGCCCGGAAGTGAAAGAGACTGTACCTGAGTGGGAGGTAAAAGCAACGCAGGGCAGTGGTGAGGGAGAGGACGCCGACAGAACGGCCGGTTTGGAATCTCCAGCTCACTCCCCGAGGACGGCAGGCTGTGACTACAACTCAAGATTGACCGTTGAAATTGTCTCGCTCCTGAATGGCGGCCCAGTGTTGAGCACCTCACATCGAGCACCCGATGAAGAGGTAGCACCTTCAACCACTGATGCCCAGCGCTCAGCATCCGTCAAAGAGACGCCACAACCTCGCACCTCCTTCTCGCAACCGGACACTCCGATGCGGAACGAATCTGCATTCGACTTGTCCACGCCTGAGCCTACGAAGAAGAAAAAGTCTCCACTCTCGCTATTCAACTTCCGCAACAAAGCGTCCAAGAAGAAGAGCTGTGAGTCGTTGAATGTCGAGGCAGCCAATCGTCCGAGCATTTCTACCACGCCTGTGATATCACCCATGAGTCTGACATCCGTGAACTCTGGATCTGGAACCGGACGTCAAAGCAAGAAGAGGTTGCAGAAAGCTGCGCCGGAAAGGCTTCGGCAGCAATGGCGACTGCAGAGTGAGAAAATGGAGTCTGTCGACGAGTACTTGTCATCGCCATGCATCACGGTGGGCGGTGATGTCGAGAGAAAGCCGAGCGATGGCGGTGTCAGCCAGACTAGCACCGATGTGCCTGCTGACGATGCACCGAGCGATCCCACAGCCGTTGGTCAATCTCTACGTCGGCGTGGCAAGAGTTTTGGAGGTATGCTCAACAAGCAGATCCGTCCGCTGGAGCTTGCACCGGACACCCGACCGTCCTTCACGGCACCTAAGCATAGTCGGAGCTTCACGGTCACTGCTGCAGCTGTGAGGCTTTTCTCAACTCCGAAGAAGTCGTCGCGCACCGCTAACCCGGCCAAGGACAAGCAGCCCCCTCTGCCCGGTACTCAGACTAGTGGTCCCGCCCCTGCGCGCCATTCAATCTCACTTGCCCTCACGAGCAACCCTTTCGTCCCATCGACCGAGGACCTGCCGCAACAGAAAGCAAGCTCCGAGCAGCTGGTCAGCGACAAAGAAGAGACCAGCGACCCCGATCAATCGTCCCGTAACGCCTCGACTTCAAGCGAGGAGTCTCAAAAACCATCACCCTCAGAACCCACTTCAACGCAGACTACGACTCCGACTCCGACTCAGTCTACGGTCCGCCTCATCCCCATCGGCGCTCAAGGATCAGTCGAGGACCTCTACCCTGATTGGCATGGTCGTCCTGCCGCCGCCGCAGTAGATAAGTCCCCTGAAGTACCCTCCCCCAGCTACCTCAGCGTATCCTCACAATCCACTCCTCGCGCCCGCCGATCCTTCGACGACGTTCCACCACTTCCCGAACTCCCCGCCGACATTCACTCGAGAGTCATCCGCGCCGACCACATCGTCACCAAGCGCATGAGAAACTCCCCGCGCTCATCGCCTTTGACGCCAAACTTCTCCCAATCTGCAAGGACCTCACCCATCGCTGCGGACTTCAGCTCCGCGCAACAAAACACGTTCCTCTCATCTCGCACCAGCTCCGAATCGCAAGACAGCCGCCGCCACGGCCGTTCCATCCCTCGCCACCGAATGGACCACCGACCCGCACGCTCAGCAATGAAACGCACCCCAACCTCTTCCGGCAGCGAAGACGAGGAGAAAGAGGTCGTCGTGTACCACGCACCCACCGTCACAACTACAACCACCACAACCCACCGCCACACCTCCCGCTGGTCCCTCGACGGGCCCATCCCCGTCTCCACCCTCTCCCCCACCCAAACCGCCACCCCTCACTCCTCCAACTGGGACAACCCCCACCACTCCCGCCAACAGCCCCCACCCGAACTCTGGCGCAAACGCCGCTCCGGCTCCGACGGTCTCCGCACCCTCCAAATCTCCGTCAATAAACCCGAAGTCGGCACTTCCGGTCTTCGAAGCGCCCCTCCTCCCATCCGCGACACGTACAGATCCGATAGTCCGAGTATCGTGGTTTCCCACTACATCACGCCTACGAGCTCGAACCGCAATACCCGCGTGGAAGGGGAAGATGGATTCGGAGATGTCGTCCGACGCTCGACGAGTTCGGCGGGCGCGAGGGCGGAGACGTATATGGCGCTTTTTGGGGAGGAGAAGGAGAATTGTTACCCTCCGAAGGGGGAGGGGAGGATGGATAGTCTCGTTTCCTCGTCTACCTCTACTTTTTCCACTAGCCACGGCTTTGACGGTGGAGCCGGGATGACGATGGACGGCGGGGGAGGAGCCACGACTGGAGCCACCACGACCACGACGAATTCAACGACAATGGCCACCCTGGCGGGCGTGGCGGGCGTGTTGGGCAATATGAGGAATTTCAAACCTTATCATCCGAGTCAGGCGGTTACGGCGGAGAGGTCGAGGGCGTTGAGTATGGCGGCGAGGAGGAGTGATGGGAATGGGAATGGAGGGAGGCCGGATAGTTTGGCGTTGTTGGGGAATGGTGGAGGGGAGAGGAGGGGTGGGGAGGGGATAGGGATGTTTTAAGGGGGGAGTGAGGGGGAGGAGGAGGAGGGGGAGGAGAGGGAGGAGGAGGAGGATAACACGAAGCTATGTAATATGTTCGATATATGAATGTGAACTATCTCCTTTGCAGACCTTTCTGCTGCGGAAGCATTGCTGTTATCAGGAAACTGAAGATCATTCGCATCCCTGCAGCAAAGCCCGCGTGCAGCGTACCTACCTTACCCGCACATCGAGCTTTCGAAAGGAGCGCACTGAGAAGCTTTTTAATGCATTGTCACTTGTCGCAGACAACCAGGAGATTCGTCGCCTAAGGCAGCAACACTGCTTCGGTTATCACCTCACTAAATCGAGCAGCCAATCAAACTCTCTCAATTCTCGGGCAGAGACCAAGTCCGGTCGGCCGAGGACTTTTTAGCAGAGTTCGTATTTCGTATAGGGTTATCCGAAGAGGGGCAATCCACAGAATGAGAGGGAAAACCACATGGGTCAAACTTCACATGGGTTCCACGGTAAATCCTGGCCCTGGTCGAAATGGTGTCGTTTGTGGCGGACGACACTTCTTCTTGTCTGTTACTGCGAGTATTTGTTTCTTCATTGTTTCCGTGCAGAACATCGTGTCGTCAGGAATGAGGAGATGGGAAATCCTTCTCGTGGATGTGAGAATGTCCGCGTCGGCCGATGGGTTTCGAGACATTTTTCCGTTGGCCATCATGCTGGACTTGGAGCATGCTGCCTGGTGATCCAGCTGATTATTCACGAGACGCATCCTTCGACCTCTGATGACTCCTTCGGACTCGCCTCGTCTCGTGAGTGTACATTGCGGTCGACGTGGGCCGTGGGGTGTATGCGGTGCGATGTCCGAAAGGAAAAAGCGGAAAGTCGGCACGCGCGTGGAGCTTTTTCGTTGGGTCTAGAATGGATGGGGAAGGTCCATGTTTAGTGATCATCCTGTTCTCATCATGGATTTTGCTGTGAGGGGCGAGAGATCCAGATTTCACGGCGCTGCTGTGTCCACACAGGTGGTGAGTGTGCTCGAGCGTGCAGACTACTCTTGCGACTGATGATAATGTCCAGAAAATGCACAGACGGGATGATCATACATGGAAGTCAGATCTCAATCCGCCCCCGTCCCCGATCAAGCTTCGCGAAGAAGCTTTCCTCATCCGAGGTGGTACAAATCGTGTGTCGTGGTTCCAAACGAATCAGATCCGACGGACCCCACTACATCGACCATTCCTTCCAATAGGCATGTCCCGCTGTGCCTTTTGCCATGTGGAGGCGGAAGAACAGAGTCGGCCGGCGGATGTCAATCGTCGAGAAAACGTGTGAGCTGAGCTGAGTGGCACTCCCGAAAGTCTGCTGAGAAGACGGAAGTGAGCCCTAGAACTAACTACCTTATTACCCGCTTCCCTTTGTTTGCCTTCCAATCGCCGCGGTTGCTTGCAAATGCATCTCTGCTGTCGGACTTTGTCTGCTCACTTTCGCCGACGCCCGTTGTCTTTGCGTGCATGATGCGCGCGTCAACTGTTTTTCTTAACGTAGACTACTTCCTGCCTTGCCTTGCGGGAAGAGGTCTGTTGACTGATACTTTCTTCTACCTCACCTCTTCTCCTCGTCCTCCTCCTCTGCATCATCGACCTCACTCTCGCCTCTGACCCTCCACCACCTCTCTCTCTGTTTCTCCCTCTTCCCTCCCTCTCCACACCTCGGCCATCCGCCGCCACTGGCCTCAACATCCGGATCAACATGTCGGCTCCCGAAGCCGAAAAGGCGTGGACCGCTGACAACACCGCCACCGCCGGACCTTATGACACTCACGAACCACAACCCATAGCCGAAGAACCACTAGATCAACCCGGCTCCGACAGAGACCTCGACGAGAAAGCACAACAATTCGAAGCCGTGGAAGAGAGCAGTTCCCAAGACGGCAGCGATGACTTTCGAAAAGAAATCAACCGGGATCGGGCACCCCTCAAACGAGAACGAAGTAACTGGACCACCGACACAGGCGTCACCAGTATCGCCACCTCATATCATCCCGAAGACGAACCGCCACAGAAGAAGACCTGGACGCAGAAATTGAACCCGCTCAAGTCGAAGACTTTGCCACCCATACCAAAGGAACGACTGACTTCACGGGAATATCAAGCGGGATTCTTCAGTCTGCTCACATTTCAATGGATTGCTCCACTGATGGATGTGGGATATCAACGACCGCTGGAGATTAATGATGTCTGGGCGGTGAATCCCGATCGGAGTATTGATGTGATGAAGACGAAGTTGATGAGGAATCTGGAGTACCGGAAAGGACGTAAAGCCTACTTCTCTCCTCTGGTCATGGCTCTGTTCGACACGTTCAAGGTGGATGTTATCATTGGTGGTGCCTGCAATTTTGTCGGCGCCATGCTGCAGGTTTTGGCACCGTTTGTGCTGAAGTATTTGATTGCATTCGCGGGGCGAGCATACGCAGCGCAGAATGGACAGGGAGTCGCGCCGCCGATTGGTCATGGTGTCGGGCTGGTCATTGGCATTACTGTCATGCAGATGCTCCAGTCCATGACCATCAACCACTTCATCTACCGTGGTATGCTGACGGGAGGACAAATTCGATCCGTCCTCATCAGCGTCATCTTCGAGAAAGCGATGAAATTGTCCGGTCGTGCCAAAGCAGGAGGAATTGAAGATGTGGCCGCCGAGGCGAAACCAGACTTTGCCCCCGGCAGCAAAGAGGAGAAGAAATGGTTCAAGAAGCAGCTGAAGAAGAAGGACGGCAAAAAGGGCGTTTCCGGTGATGGTGTCGGCTGGCAAAACGGCCGCATCGTCAACTTGATGTCTACCGACACCTACCGTATCGACCAGGCCTGCGGAATGGGCCATATGATTTGGACATCTCCCTTCCAAATTCTGGTCACCCTTGCTCTCCTCCTCATCAACCTGACCTACAGCGCCCTGTCCGGCTTCGCTTTCATCTGCCTGATGATGCCCCTCCTCGCCAAGACCATCGGCATCCTCATGGCTCGCCGCAAGGTCATCAATAAAATCACCGATCAACGTGTCAGCTTGACGCAAGAAATCATCCAGTCCGTTCGCTTCGTCAAGTACTTTGGCTGGGAGACGAGTTTCTTGAGCCGTATTGGGGAGATTCGCGATCGAGAGGTCAACAAGATTTCGTTTTTGCTGTCGATCCGCAATGCCATCATGGCGGTGTCCATGTCTCTGCCGATTTTCGCTTCGATGTTGTCGTTTATCACGTACTCGCTTTCTGGAAACGGACTCAACCCCGCCCCGGTGTTCTCCTCGCTTGCGCTGTTCAACTCATTGAGGATCCCGTTGAATTTGCTGCCTATGGTCATTGGCCAGGTTGTTGATGCGAACGCCTCTCTGACCCGCGTGCAGGAGTTCCTCGACGCAGAGGAGGCGCACGATGATTCGGAGTGGAAGATGAATGCGCCGAATGCGATCGAGATTGTGGATGGCGACTTCACATGGGAGAGGAATACCACGAACTCTAGCGAGGGCAAGCCGGGCGAGGATCCCAAAGGGAACAAGCAGTTGAAGCAGGAGAAGAAGGACGCCAAAGCGAAGGCGAAGGAGGAGAAGAAGGTGGCCAAGCAGGAGAATGTGGAGACCGCGCCGCCTACCCCGACGAATGAGGATGAGGAGCAGAAGAAGCCGTTCGAGGTGCGGGACATCAATCTCACAGTCGGGAGGGACGAGTTGATTGCCGTCATTGGATCTGTCGGCAGTGGAAAGAGTTCCCTACTCGCTGCGCTGGCCGGCGACATGCGCAAGACGAACGGCAATGTCACATTCGGCGCGAATCGAGCGTTCTGCCCGCAGTACGCTTGGATCCAGAATGCGACTGTGAGGGAGAACATCATTTTCGGAAAGGCATACAACCGGAAGTGGTATGATACCGTTGTGGACGCCTGTGCATTGCGACCGGATCTGGAGATGTTACCAGCTGGTGATTCAACAGAGATTGGAGAGCGTGGTATTACTGTCTCAGGAGGCCAGAAGCAGCGACTCAACATCGCTCGCGCGATCTACTTCGATGCGGACGTGGTTATCATGGACGACCCGCTTTCGGCTGTGGATGCACATGTCGGAAGGCATATCATGGACCAGGCGATTTGTGGGTTGTTGAAGGGCAAGGCGAGAGTGCTTGCGACCCATCAACTGCATGTTCTGCATCGAGTGGATCGCATTGTCTGGATGAAGGATGGCCACATCTTCAAGATTGCGACGTTCCCCGAGCTCATGACCAATGATGCGGAATTTCAAAAATTGATGGAGACGACTGCATCAGAGGAGAAGAAGGAGGACGAAGTGGAGGTCAACGAGGATGAAGTCGAAGAGGAGAAGAAGGATGCCAAGAAGAAGCGCTCTCGCAAACCCGCCGCCGCACTCATGCAGCAAGAAGAACGTGCCGTCAAGAGTGTAGGCTGGGGCGTCTATGCCGCTTACATCCGCGCTTCGGGTTCCATGCTCGTTCTGCCGCTTATTGCCTTCCTCTTGATCATCTCGCAAGGCGCGAATATCGTCACGAGTCTATGGCTTTCGTGGTGGACTTCCAACAAGTGGAACACATCAACAGGCATATACATCGGAGTGTACGCCGCGCTGGGTGTTACTCAAGCATTGCTCATGTTTGCATTCTCCGTGGCGCTCACCATGTACGGCACCAAGTCGTCCAAGGTCATGCTCAACCGGGCCATCACACGAGTCCTCCGTGCGCCAATGTCGTTCTTCGATACTACGCCGCTGGGTCGCATCACGAACCGCTTCTCCAAAGACGTCGACACAATGGACAACACCCTCACCGACTCGATCCGCATGTTCTTCCTCACCATGGCCATGATCGTCTCCGTCTTCATCCTCATCATCGCCTACTACTACTGGTTCGCACTCGCTCTCGTCCCCCTCGTCATCCTCTTCGTCTTCGCAACATCCTACTACCGCGCCTCCGCCCGCGAACTCAAACGCCACGAAGCCGTAATGCGCAGCGTCGTCTTCGCCCGCTTCGGCGAAGCCATCAACGGCACCTCCACGATCCGCGCCTACGGCGTCCAAAAGCAATTCGAACACGGCGTCAACGCAGCCGTCGACTCCATGGACGGCGCCTACTTCCTCACTTTCGCCAACCAACGCTGGCTCTCCACCCGCCTCGACGCCCTCGGCAACATCCTCGTCTTCATCGTCGGCATCCTCGTCGTCACCTCCCGCTTCTCCATCTCCCCTTCCACCGCCGGCCTCGTCCTCTCCTACATCCTCTCCATCGTCCAAATGATCCAATTCACCGTGCGTCAACTCGCCGAAGTCGAAAACAACATGAACTCCACCGAACGCATCCACTACTACGGCACCGAACTCGAAGAAGAAGCTCCCCTCACCCTCAACTCCCCACCCCCCTCCTGGCCCTCAAAGGGAGAAATCGTCTTCGACAACGTCCAAATGCGCTACCGCGACGGCCTCCCCCTCGTCCTCAAAAACCTCTCCATGCACGTCCGCGCGGGTGAACGCATCGGCGTGGTAGGCCGCACGGGAGCCGGAAAATCCACCATCATGTCCACTCTCTTCCGCCTCGTCGAGTTATCCGGGGGTTCCATCTCCATCGACGGAGTCAACATCGCTTCCATCGGCCTGCACGACCTGCGCTCCAAATTGGCCATTATCCCACAAGACCCCACCTTATTCCGCGGCACGATCCGCTCGAACCTCGACCCGTTTGACGAACACACCGATCTCGCTTTATGGCACGCGTTACGCCAAGCGGATCTCGTCGCCGGCGATCAGGACCTCACCTCGCCTACCTCGTCCGAAGGTCGCATCCACCTCGACACAGCAGTCGAAGACGAAGGTCTCAACTTCTCCCTCGGCCAACGCCAACTCCTCGCTCTCGCCCGCGCTCTCGTCCGCAACAGCCAAATCATCGTGTGCGACGAAGCGACATCTTCCGTAGACTTTGACACGGATCGCAAGATTCAAAAGACGATTGTGCAGGGTTTCCGGGGGAGGACGCTGTTGTGTATTGCGCATCGACTGAGGACGATTGTGGGGTATGATCGGATTTTGGTCATGGATCAGGGGCAGGTGGCGGAATTGGACTCGCCGTTGAGGTTGTGGGAGAGGGAAGGGGGGATTTTTAGGGGGATGTGTGAGAGGAGTGGGATTAGGAGGGAGGATTTTTTTGAGAGTGAGGAGGCGAGGATGGTGGGAAGCCCTGTGGTGGAGAAGACGATGAGTCGAATCGAGGGGGAGAGGGAGGATGGGAGGGAGGATGGGACGAGGTAGGATGGGTTACGACAGTGAGGCAAGACAGGATTTCTTGGGATTTGAGACAGGAATGAGGAAACAGCGTTTAACGATGAACATGAAGGTTGGGAAAGTGTGGGTTGGTGGGCATGGCCGCGGCGTTTTGTGGAAGGTTCTTCCTTCTTTCTTGGATACATACAGAACACATGTGGTGGAAGAGAGAGCATCGTGCAAGATTTCTGCGGGTATTGAAGAATTGTGTTTTGACATGTTATATGCAAGACTTGGTCGAAAAGGGCCTGGAAAACAATGTTTGTTTCGCGGTGTGTGGTATGTTTCACTGCAAGTTGCTCTCGTCATTGGATTATATAACGATAAAAGTGTGTTCCCATCCTCAACCGTGTCTCCCTGTCCAATTGGTGAGGGAGGTGTCGAATTGATCAAAAATCACCTCCATGAAACGTACGTCGTTCCTTATCTCGACGCTTTTATGCCTGCCAGCCGGTCAGCCGGTCGGTCGATCGATGTATGGGAGATCCGAAAACGTCACGGGACGTAAGGTAGATGAAGAGAAGTTCTTCTTTCCCGTGGTTGAGGTAATGTTTTGGTAATTCGGCTATGAACGGTGAAATCCTGTGGCATTTGACTTCTGCTATCTAGCCGCTTTTAAGCAGTCTTTCGCTGTTAAATGTGCGAAAAACGAAGAAAGATGTAAGAACGAGTTCAATACTACCTACCGCTAGCTACGATCACAAGTTTTCGAATGCATGCACCTCCAATTGGTCGTCGTGGCGGAGGGTAAGTCCTGCGGCTGAGAGCGTGGACTTGATTGGTAAGATTGGCACCACGGGATGATTGATGACTTGCGCTGGGTGGGTGGCATCGTAATTTAGGTCGTCGGTGTCTGTTTTGGAGGCGATGAGTGGAGGTGGATGGTCGTCGTTCTTGTATGGTGGGTTGAGCACGATTGGTCTCTGTGCTCGACGCTTTTTTTTTTTGCTGCGAGAGGAGGTAAACAGAGGATGCTGTATGGTCGTGTTAGGGAAAACTGGGTTCCACCTGTTGAAAGATGGATGCAGTTGAATTCTGTGGCTCGATTGTGGTGTGTAGCCGGATGGAGAAGTCCTTGAAGAGGTCTGTTGGAGGTTTGCCGTGCAGAGTAAGAAGATGTGAGAAGAGTGTGATAGTCGACAGTATCCCAGATCGACTGACGATCGCAAAGGCCCGCACTTGCCAACAGATGCGGTGCACGTCTGTGTCGCTTACCCCTGTGGCTTGGGGCCTGTGACCAGTACAGTCCAGGTTTTGACGTGGGATCGATCATTGCGAGCTCCTGTCTCGCCTTGACAGAACTGCAGTACGGGCAATAGCACAGTCAGGTGAATGTAGTCCTTCGCATGCGGAGAAAGTGGTAAGAGTCGGCACAATAGATATGGTACATACGAGACGACCTTCACGTGCTTGCTCGAGGGCTGACATTTCCGAAGAATACTACCAACACCGCGAGATAACTACAACACGTTAGCTTATCTTTACGAGGGAGAATAAACGGATGTTCCAACTTACGCAGCAGAGCAGCTCAACACCTCGTGCGGCTTGGCTGGCGTACCCAGGTCCAGCAGCAAAGTAAACGCCAAAGCAAAAGCAATGAGTACGCCAATACTTTGGCCGAGATTACCGCCAATTTTTGAAAGCGCAAGTATCGGCACCACGAAAAATACCGGTACGCACAGCAGCAATACGGCCGCCACGAACCATGACGCCAGCTGCGCTGACCGTGCGTTCTCTTTGATCCATTGTCCCTGACTCTTTGCCGAAGTCTCCGGCGTTGGAGCGTCGTGAGTACGTCGAATCTTGAAGCGGGCCGCTAATTCCGCCGACTGGGAGCGGATGTTGTTCAGGATCCATTCAACCCCGGATCCTATCGCGGCGTGTTGACGAGCTGCCCGGAGCGTGACGAGGTCTTTTTCCTCTGTGATCCACCTGAACTCGGCAGGTCGCACAGGCTTGGTGCCCAAGACGAACCCGAGAACGTTCTTGATCTCATAGCTGGCTGGTTTCTCATAGCTCGCCATGCTCCTCGCGGCCTCTAGGAGCGCGGCATACTCTTTGAATTTCCTTTCGGCGAGTTCCATCATCTTCTGTCGCTGCTCCTGCTCCACGGGATCGACTCGATGGCGACGAGTGAGTCTGTCCGGCTTCAGGGCATAGTCGCCCTCTTCTCCTGGTTTCAGCCAGTCGTCTCGATCGAAATAGTACAGGTCGTCCTCGATCTCCCGCATTTCATCCTGCTTTTCCAAGATCAGCCTTGCCTGCAACTCGCTGAATTGGCGGAAAATCATCGATCGCTCATCGCTGCCGATGAATGCTGCTAGTTGGGGGTACCCGGCTGGAGAACAGTCAGCATGTGCGAATAACGTGTTGAGGGCACATGATACGGACGTAAGGGCTCATGTTTCGTCCGTTTGAGGTCAGCGAGGACATTCATCACGGCTCTCCGCCCGGCATCTTTCTTGTCCTGACTGTCCTCCATCTGTTGCTGGAATTCTGGAGTAGCTGTGACCTTCGTGAATGCGATATTCCACAATGATGCAGCTCTCCGCGGTATAAGGTCTGGCCGAGTTTCTGACGAGGTCGTGTCGCCGTTCGCATCGTGTGTCTCTCCATTGATGGCAGGACCAGCTTCAGTACCAGTATCCGGCTCCATGTTGCGATGCTCTCCGCGCTCAAGCAAAGAAGCTTGATTCAGAATGTCAATGTTTTTGAGCTCTATTGAAGGCCCCGGGTAGGACATGGTCAGCTACATTCTTCACGAGCCCGGCATGTCTACCGGGCGCGCACACTGCCGGTATAAGTGCAGACAGACCTTGGTCGGCACGCTCAATGGCGACGATACCCGCAGTCAGTCCAGCCAGATGTGAGACTCGTTAAGGGATGAGTGGGTCCGGACCACCTTCGGCTGCTCATATTCCGCATACAAACATGTATCATTGTGGAAAGCAAGGCTTGCAATTGCGAAAAGAGCTCGAGCTATATGCAACAATTGCCTGTGTGGGGCCTGCGGCTTACCAGCGTCTGCCTGATTCCCATGCGCCACAGACTGAATGCTCTTTGATGTTGCATGCAAGCGAGGTGCAGCCTCATGAAGGTCATAGCGATGCGTTCGAGAACTGGACAAGGGCGCAATGTCGAGGTCGTCGTTGCTGTAAGCACCGCAGGATGCTATCGATTCGACAGCTTGCTCTCTGGTGTGTATCCGGCAGAGCCGTCGAGCTTGTACGTCCATTCAGCGAGCTTCTCATCGTATTTCTTCTCGATTATCTTGGAGCGCTTGTTGTCGTTTGGATTCAGCACGAATTCGCCAGGTAAGAAGTTCGCCGGAAACTACAGGAGTGAGTTCGTGGCTTCGCGGAAGTCTGTACTTTTCTCGGTGTGCTTACTCTCTTGACTTGCATCTTCGCCGGAAGTACATAGCTCATCTCTGCCACGTCTGAGTAGTCTGTAAACTTCTCTCAGAAAATGCTGGAAGGCTCAGTAGTGTGTTGCTGTTGTCGAATATCGGGTGTTGCTGAATAAAGCTGAAGGATTGCAGTGCTCGACTTTGATCATATGATACCTCCTACTCGGCGCTCGCTGGCTCAGAAGGCCGAGAAATGGTGAGATGTGGACTTGTGGCGATTTGCGGTACATGTAAATAGAGTCACCGCGGGCGGAGCCGAGCTGGCGGCATGTGATCCTAATAGAGGCATTACCTGGACCATCTTCGCTAACAGGCGGTGCAATCAGCGACGTGCGTTACCCAGCCGCGTTGCTCGTCAGCATATTGCCAGCGTGTTCTCGAAGCATGCTGGCCTGTCGATTGCGTCCACGTAGATTGCGTTACACGTTGCGATGACTGTATCGATCCATATGCGATCAGGTTGTGCGAAGCGCTGTATGGGAAGATAGAGAGATGATACATATGTCGTTGTAGGTCGAAAGGCCAAAGGGAACCTGGAATGTTGGAAGGATTCACAGCCCTGAGCCCTGACGGGACGGGAAGTACGAAGCTCGCTTAGTCACGCCGCTGCTGCCTCAGGCACTGAACAAACGTTCGAAGCATCCCTGTCGGCCATTGAGCCGAGGCCTACCAAAAATTGTGGGCCGCGTGCTTCGCGTTCACAGTGTATCCAAGCTCGCACAGCTCGCTCTCTTTCACTCTCAGCAACAACTACTCCGCAATGTCAATAGCACCTCGCCGCTCCGCTCCCAGCGGTGGAGGGAGCTCCTCGGCGAACGCAACGAATGTGGAAATCTCCCTCCTCCCCGGCCTGAAGTCCTGCCTCGTCAACCTCCCCGCTCAACTCGTGGGATTGCTGCAGAATGCGAACACATTGGCGCAGAATGTTATTGTGGAAGTGCAATTTCGACCGCAGCCTTCATCAGGGTCAGATGGGCGGAGTAAGAGCTCGGCTGTACAGTCAGTGTACATGGGATGGACGGGCATGCAGTCACAAACACGAATGGGGAGCCTGGTGGGTAGGGATGGGGTTAGAGAGAGGGGTGACAAGGAAGTTGCTGGAGTGGAGGTTGATGCTACGTTTGGACGGAGGGTGGGGCTTGGGGAGGGGATGAAGGTATGCTTTCTTTCAGGAGGAGGATTGCTTTTGCTGAAGGACGAGGGCGGTATATGCGTTGTGAGGACACAGCTCTGTAAGGACAAAGGCTGACTGAGAGTGTGGTCTAGGCGAGCGTCGTGTTGCATATTGATCCTCCACAAGCACATACCGTGAATATCGAGCCGGTGACTGCTACGGACTGGGAGAGTATGGCATCCTTCCGAAGCCCAGCATTGAGGAAGAGAAGCGTGTGCTAACAATACATTCCGCAGTCATTGAACTCCACTCCTCTTTCCTAGAAATGAACTTCCTCTCCCAGATCCGCGCCCTGCCCAACCCTTCCTTCTCCTCCGGCGCCTCGCATCCTCTGACTCTCCACCTTACGCCGACGTCCACAGCCAATATCATTGTTACATCCCTCACGCCTGCTCCCGCAAGTACGCAGCCTTTTGTCAAAATCTCGCCCGACGCAGAGGTCATCGTGGCGCCCAAGACACGGCAGGCCCAACGGTCGTCGGCGAGCAATGCGAGGGATAACAGGAGCACGGCGAGCAGGAGGAGTGGAGGCGGGAAGAGTGGGACAAGCGGAGTTCGCGCAAGGGGAGGCGAGGGAGACAAGAGCCGGCCTCCGATATTCCTACGAGGCGTGACACGCGCCTTACAAAACGAATGGTTTGAAGACGCCGGCGAAGAAATGAAAGATGACGGACTTCGCGTATGGCTGGATAGGGAACATTTGCTGTCGAAGACATTGCGAGGCGTCACCTGGGTCGTTGTACAAATCGTCAAACCCGCCGGTCTTCAAGAGCCCGTCGACCCGCAAAGTCAAGCTCCCACCGACGCACAACCCGCAGCGAAAGTCGTGGCGAAACTATGTGCTTGGGAAGACGCACCGGATAGTCGCCACGTCGCGCTGTCGAGTCTGCTATGCGCGACACTCCAAGCTGAAGGCGTGGTGGGAGGGATTGTACGGATCGATCCTGCGCCTACACCTCTACCGCGCACGGCGTCGGCATTGAAGGAGCCGTCGCAGCAGCAGGCGAGTAAGGATGCGATTGTGAAGAGGTTGCGGGTGACGCCTTTTGCGGCGACGATGGCGGAGAAGAAAGCTGCGGCTGGGGGGATCAAGTTTGGAGGAGAGTCGAAAACGGAGAAGGAGGAGAGTGTTGCAAGAATACGGGCGATTGTGGGGAAATCTATTCTCGAAGGACCGTTGACGGATGGGATGTTGTTGCCTGCGAAGGAAGGGTGGTCAGGCGGGATTCTGGATTTTGACCCCGTCCCGCCTGGTGACCCGGCGAAAGCGAGGGTCAATTGGTTGCTTGGTGGAGAGAGGAAGTTGGAGATATCCCTGCAGCCTGAGACAGCGAGGGCGAAAGCTCCGCAGTGGCCGCCTGGGGAGAAGTTGGAGGTAGAAGTTCCGAGTATGGTCGGCATTGATGCGTTGATCGAGTCGACGAGGAAGAGTCTATTGCATACGAGTTCGGTATTATTGACGGGTGGACTGGGATCAGGGAAGAGTTCCGTCGCGCAACTGCTGGCGCATCAGCTCCGGAGCGAGTTTTTGTTCAATGTGATTTACTTTCCGTGTCGGAGGTTGGTGACGGATGAGACGAGGGTGAAGACGATCAAGGATACGCTGAACAGAGTTTTTGCTTCGGCTTCGTGGGCGGCGAGATTGGGAGGACGGGCGTTGGTCATTCTGGACGATCTGGACAAGCTCTGTCCGGTGGAGACGGAACTGGGACAGGACTCGAATGGACGGAGTCGACACGTCAGCGAGTTGTTGTGTTCAACCGTGAGGGAGTGGTGTGGGCGGGACTCGAGTGTGGTTATGCTGGCAACAGCGCAGAGCAAAGAGGCGGTCAACAACATTGTCATTGGCGGGCATGTCGTCAGGGACATCGTTGCACTCAAGGCTCCGACGAAAGACGGGAGGAGGAAGGTGCTGGAACAGCTCATTCGACAGGCGGTTAAGGCGAGGCATACTGACAGCGCGGAGCCGGTCTTCAGGAACGGGAACGAATGGATGGAAGGCTCCGACGAAGGAAGCAGACCGACTTCCTCGCACGCTGCCCCTGAGACTACTGCCGGTTTTGACCCGGACTTGGATCTTCTCGACATCGCCGGCCAGACAGATGGCTACATGCCCGGCGACCTCGCGCTACTCGTCTCCCGAACCCGCAGCGAAGCCCTCATCCGCGCGGTATCCTCCGACTCGGACGACGTTCGCTTGACGGCAGCGGACTTCACCGCCGCGTTGAAGGACTTTACGCCCGCCTCTCTCCGTGGTGTGACATTACACTCTTCCACCACCACCTTCGCGAATATCGGCGGTCTGACCGAGACCCGACAAACCCTCCTCGAAACTCTGCAATATCCGACCACGTACGCCCCTCTCTTCGCCAAATGTCCCCTTCGCCTTCGATCAGGACTCCTCCTCTACGGCTACCCAGGGTGCGGCAAGACCCTCCTTGCCTCCGCCGTAGCAGGTGAGTGCGGACTGAACTTCATCTCCGTCAAAGGGCCCGAGATCCTGAACAAGTACATCGGCGCTTCCGAAAAGTCCGTCCGCGACCTCTTCGAGCGCGCGGAGGCGGCGAAACCTTGTGTCCTTTTCTTCGATGAATTCGACTCCATCGCTCCAAAGCGAGGGCATGATTCCACCGGCGTCACGGATCGAGTGGTCAACATGCTCCTCACAATGATGGACGGCGCGGAAGGTCTTTCAGGCGTGTACGTCCTCGCCGCCACCTCACGCCCAGATCTCATCGACCCGGCCCTCTTGCGTCCTGGACGCTTGGATAAGTCTCTCATCTGCGACATGCCCAACGTGTCCGACCGCCTCGACATTCTCCGCGCGGTGAGCGGCCAGTTACACATCGACTCTTCTGTCACCGACGGTCCACCTGGTCAAAACTTGCTCGAAGTCGCAAAGCGTACCGACGGATATTCTGGCGCGGATCTGCAGGCGGTCATGTACAACGCGCACTTGGACGCTATTCACGACGTGCTCGATGCCGGTGCTGACCAGGACTTTGGTGGCAAGAAGAAGGATGGGAGTCGGAGGCCGAGTGAGAGTGAGGGGGGTGGCAAGAGGCAGCAGGAATTTACATACTTCCGCGCGGGTGAGGAGAAGGGAGACGGAGTGGCCGGAGAGACTCAAGGCGCAACATTAGCAGCCCAGGCCGCGGAACGAGCTCAAATCGCAGCAAAACTTTCCGCCCTGCAGGCTTCCCGCCGCAAAGCCAAAGCCGAACGCGACCGTGAACGAGGCGTCACATCACCGACCTCCCTCGCGCACCCCACATCCGCAGCGGGACAAGGACAACAAAACCGTCCATCCTCCGCCGCGGGATCGAAGTCGACGAACGGCGAGGTCGCTACGACGCAGAAGGGGGGACAGGAACCGGTGATTTTCTGGCGGCATTTAGTCAAGAGTTTGGAGACGACGAGGGCGTCAATTTCGGCGACGGAGAGGAGGAGGTTGGCGAGGATTTATGGGGAATTCGTGGTGGGTAGGAGTGGGGATTTGCAGGATGGGCAGGGGGGGACGGAGATTGGGGGGAGGAGTAGTTTGATGTAAGATTTCTTGAGGAGAGGTGGAGAAGTTGGACAGGGGGTGGACATGTTTGGGACATTTGAGCTGGATGTCTTGGAAGTGAAAGGTCATATATATCATGTGTTTCTATTCTGACGAAGTGAGATATGTGGCCTCGACCTGAACAGTCCCGGATGATTTCTTGCGGAGTCATGCTACTGCGTTCACCGCGATATCATCCCTCAATCTGCCCGACCCTCGTATCCTTTGCGGAACCCCTCATCTCTCCTCCCAGGCAGCGCTGTTGATATACCTCCCCTTCCCAACCGGCAGTCTAGGCGTGCCCTCATCGACCACCCGGAATTGCTGAAGCGTCCGATCCACAGCTCCGAACTGCTTACCAAACGGCAAACCTCCTTGACCAGCAACACCCACCTCAGGACCACAAAGACGGCCTCCACCGAAATCGGGACCAAGACTGAACATCGCATCTCCCTCATCTCTCGTCTGCTGACCACTCGGCTCGTCGTTGCGGATCTCTTTGCGGAGAATGTCCGCTTGCTTCCTGAACGCCACCCACAATTCATACTTCTCCAGCCCATCCTTCTCCTTATCGCCATTAGACTCCTGATGAATCAGAGAAAGCAGACTCGCAACAAAACATTCTTGAAGGAAAGCGAAAGAGAAGCCGTTGGTGATGTGCGCCATCGCCGGACACAATTTCTCCGGAAACTCCACCTCCCCCTTCTTCGCCATCTTGCGGCGCCAGAATTCACAGTACAACGTCCTCTCGTGCTCGTTCGGCAAGGGGAACAAATACTTTCGATCAAACCTACTCGGCCGACTCGTCAATCCCGGGTCCAATCGATCCAAGTAATTCGTCGACGCCACGACAAAGAGACCAGAGTTATCTTCCAGTCCATCCATTTGGTTGAAAAAGTAAGAGCGGGTGGCAGGGGTGACGATCGTTTCCACGTCTTCGAGGACGAGCATACAGGGTGCGAGACGACGGGCTTGGTCGAAGACGTCTTTGATGTTGTATTCGCGGGGTGCGGTTTTGACGTAGAGGGTTGGGATGTGGTGGGGGGAGCGGGAGAGGAGGCCGTGCATGAGGGCTTTGATGGAGATTGTTTTTCCGTTTCCCGGGGGGCCGTGGAAGAGGAGGCCGCGTTTCCACTGTGTGAGAGGGAGAGATGGGTTAGTTGGTGGAGGCTGAGGGGAAGGGGAGGAGGGGAGGGAGAGGACGTACAGGTACACCCAAGTCATCGTACGCATCCTTCGAGTCAAAGAATTTATCCGCCGCCTGTTGAATTTCTCGTTTCATGCCTTCGTCGAGAATGACTTTGCTCCAGTCCATCTTGGAGACTTCGGCGTAGAGTTTCTTGTCTTGATACCAGTAGCCATCGTAGACCCAGACCACCTAGACGAACGAACACCACAATCAGCACAAGGTAGCTTAGGCACAGAGATGACAACCACTCACATCATCCAACAACCACCCCCCAACCGCCTTGATCAACTCATCCGTCCCCCCCGACGGTCCAAGCGGGTGCTCCCCTCCTCCCCTCTCCTTACCCACATACTGCACCCCACCCACAATCCACACCGTAAACTGCTCCCCCTTCCACGCATACGCATACTTTCCAAAGTGCACGCTTTCCGCCAGGGCTCCATCCCGGGCGTTCGCGGAGGGTCCCACGTATCCCCTCCAGGAAGCGAAAGAGTCGGTCTCTTTGTCGAGGGTGGCGGTCGCGTGGCCGGAAGAGGCGAAGGAGAGGAGCGGGATGTTGGAGACGGGGATGGCGGTTATGATGAAGTCAGGGTAAGCGAAGCGGAGAGAGGTGAGGTAGTGGAGGTCGTGGTCGGCGGTGCGGGCGGAGGTGAGGTCGAGGAGGTCGTCGAAGAGGTGGTGGTCTGAGTTGGTGGGGGTCATGGTGGAGGACATGGTTGGTGGTGAAGTGTTGAGGTGAGTTGTGGTGGTGTTGAGAGGTGGGATTGATGGTGCAGAGTTGGTTTTGGTTGATTCTTTGTGAAGAGGTTTGTTTGGGTGTTTGTCGTTGCCAAAGAACAAGTTTTTGGTGATGAATGGTTCCGGTGAGAGGTTGCATGTCTTGTCGTTGGAATCCTTCATCCTTCGCGAGCTTGCCCCGCCGTCCAGGCACCAGGCACCATTGTTGTACGACATCATCGTCATGCTGAATCGGGACTGAGGGTCGGGTGGTATCTTAAGGTAATATGAGTGTTTCTATGTTTCCTCCGCAAAGGGGCTTCACTTCAAGTCGACAATATCAATCTCGAACGAAGTTCTAGGTATGTGGAAGGCAGGCACAGTCAACGACCTCGAACAAAGCAGGTTACAAAGTGGTGTTTCAGCACATCGCCCTCGAGTCATATCCTACAGGTTTCCTGTTCTGCTGTACGTTGCCTCCCCAATGCCAATCCATGCAAAGTATAACAACCATCGTGATCGAGCGGAGAAATGCCGAAGACAGCCCTTCATTACGCCGCAGCCTCACTCTTCATGCCCATGTCTACCACATTCCACTCCTCCTTCCTGTCCTTCAGGAAAGCCTTCTTCTCCGCATTCCCCAACACAGTCACGTACGCCTTATCCCTCACATCCCCCACCATCCTCTCCGCCGCATCCCTCACCTGCCTCACATCAACATCCAACAACCACTCCCTCCTCTTCTGCTCCATCTCTTCATCAACTCCACTCAAAAATCTCACCATGCCCTCCTGGTTAACACTAACCGGCGCGTCCACGCCCTGGAAAACACTCAATTTCGCCTCCTCCAGTTCCCTCTCCGTCCACTCGCGGTCTGCAGCCCAACGCGCGGCGTTGGAGTAGATCTCCAGCGTGTTGTCCGGGTTCGGGTCGCGGTAGGAGTACATTCCAAAGACACCAGAGAGGCCGCGGGAGAGGGCCCCGCCGCCGTAGGCACCGCCTTTTTCGCGAATTTCGTGGTGCAGGTGTTTGTGGGTGAGGAGTTTGGCGAGGATGGCGATGGGGGCGGAGGATTGGTCGACGTACGGGCCGGTGGGGAGGATGAGAGCGGAGTAGGAGACTTGGTAGGGGAGGTTGAAGAAGGTCTTGCGGGAGGATGTGTAGTCTTGTGCGGAAGTGGTGTAGGTTGAAGCTGGGTTGGCGGACAGGTTGGCTGAGGAAGTCGAGTCGAGGAATTTGCGCAGAGCCGATTCGTTCGGGCCGGCGGCGTCCTGGCCACAGGTGAGGGCCACTCGCATGCTTTGCTTCATGTTCACGACGGTCAGGGCTTGGATGGCTTTCAGCTTTCCGATGAGCTCCGACATTGCGCCGGCATCTTCTTCAGCCGCTGCGAGACTTGTGATGAGCTTCACCTGAGTGATGCCGCCGACCTGCTCGCTGATCCGTCCTTGAGGAGAAATGCCGGCCTCAGCATAGCGCATGGCATAACGGTGACCACTCTCCGCGATGCCATCAACGGCGCCGCTGGCAGCAGTCTGGAGAAGCTGCCTGACCATACGCTGTGCATTCGGCGAGTCAAAGTCGGTCTCAATCAGCACAGTATGTATGAGCTCATACATCGCCGATACATTATTGTCGAATGCGAATCCTGAGATCGCAAAGCCCTCCTCGGCTTTGCTGGTGTCGTGGGGCGATGTTGTTGCGTGATGTCCGAAAGAAATGCCGCCAGTCTTGAGCTTAATGAGGTCCTCAATTTCTCCCATTGACTTTGTCTTCGTGCCTATTCGCATCAGAGTATCGCAGAATAGTGGGACCAACATGCGGAGCTCATCTGGGAGATCTTTGAAGAGTGCCAATGCACGGAAGTATGTCAGCCCATTCGTGGCCGTCTCACGCCACTGCACCTTGGCGTGATCGACTTCGCTGTCCCTTACAGCTGTTCGCTTCTGTTCCCGAGGGATGTCAGAGACGTGTAATGTGGGGAGTATGTCGAGAGACTCGGTCTGGCCAGCATCCTGCTCTGCAACCAACTCCAGCTCCCGCTCGCGAAGTTGCTTGTATGCCTCTTGCTCACTCGGATAGGCTCTCACAGCTTCCGCAATCTTGCTTTGGAGCCTCTCTGCTTCCTCGGATGCGAGATCGGCAGAGTAGGTTGTGCTTGGTGTCATCGTGAAAGTCAGAGTATTGTCCGTGAGGAGGTACTTCTCCAGAAGACCTTCGAGATACCTCTCCGATGCGTAGCTCGACTTGAACGTGTCCATGATGCTGTTCCACGCAAGCGCATCAAAAGGATCAATCCCGTTGAACCAACCTGGCTTGAGGCGTTGAATCAAGTTCATGCCAAATGATGCAGTCTTGTGCTTCAGGCCAAGCTCCGACTGGTGAAGCAGTCCCTCGACCTTGGTCTTGTCCAGACCCTTCTTGATTGTCTCCTTTACGGTTGCTGCGATGACTTCCTTCACTTTGGGCACGTTGGCCTCTGTGACGCCGTTCAGTCCAATCGAGAAGATACCTGTTTGACCGGAAGGATCGTAGCCAGTATTGGGAGTGAAGTCAGTTCCGAGTCCCGACTCGATCAAGGCGCTGTACATCGGCGAGCCATACCCGTCGAATAGTAGGTTTGTGGCAATGCGGAGGGCAAAAGATTCGGCAATGTTGTTTGAATCTCCCATCAGCCAGGTCGTGGAAGTTTTGAACTGAGCGTCGGGAGGAGTCAGTGGATCGACTGGTCCCTTGACGGTGACATTTCGAGGACCATCAGCAAGAGATATTGGTGCCTTGACATCGCGATCCACCTCAGTCTTCTCAAAGCGAGATAATTGTTCACCCAGCAGTCGAAGGTGCTCTTCGATCGGCTGATCTCCGTAGGTCAAGATTTTGCTGTTGCTCGGATGGTAGTGTCCTTGTTGGAAGCTCCGCAGCTGATCATATGTCAGATCAGTCATCTTTTGGGGATCGCCACCACTATTGTTGAGAGCGGGAATCACATTCTCCATGAAGCGAATGTAGTAGAGGTATGTCGCATCGGACATCTGGCCCTTCATCTCGTTGTACACGACGCCTTTGAACACCAAATCGCTGCCGCTCTCGTCTTTGGGTGGCGATCGAGGATTCTCTGGCCCAATTCGCCATCCTTCTTGCACAAAGTCCGACTTCTTGATCAGAGGATTCAAGGTCGCATCAAGGTAGACGTCCATGAGATTCTTGAAGTCTTGGGCGTTCGTCGTGGCGAATGGATACATGGTATAGTCGGAACTGGTAAATGCATTCATGAAATTTTGGAGAGATCGAGGAAGCATCTTGAAGAAGGGATCTCGCACAGGGTACCTACCAACGACACTATCAGCCTACATTCCTTTTTCTCAAGATATCTGCCATGACCTACTTTTCCGACCCGCATAGCGTGACGTGCTCGAGGATATGCGGTACTCCCGTGGCGTCTGGCGGATTCGTCTTGAAGCCAATGCTGAAGACATTGTTGGTATCATCTCTTGCCACATGCAGATAGTCTGCTCCCGTCTTTTCATGTTGGAAATGTAATGCCGAAAGCTCCAGCTCGGGCACGTGTTTCGTCCTCTTCAAGGTGAAGCCATGGATCTGCTCTCCCGGTTTGGGAAAGTTGCTGAGATCGGTCACGGAAGCGTACGTTTGGCGTGCATTGCGGGCGAGCAGTCGGTGGTTCGGAGCAACAAGGCGACTTGATCGCGCAGTACTGCGCAACGTATTTGATAGCATCGAGGAGAAGATGGTGTGTAGTCGAGTGAAAGTGGACGACCGCGTCAACTGCCATCATGATGTCGTCTCGCTTAGTCACGCTGCGGGAAGCGGAGTCTTCGCCTCTGCTCCTTCGTCTGCAAGACGCCGAGCACAGCAACATAATCGATAGACGACCAACCACCGCCAGACCATTTTACCACCCTGAGGACTCTGGCCATTCCTTCGATATCATTCAGGTCTCGTACGGTATCATTCGCAAACACGACCCCGGCAACACCTCGCGCGGCCGTCCTTTCCGGCACGAAGTCACGAAGCGGTCCATCGCACCGGCAGATCCGACTCCATACCACCAGAGCGCCTCTCAGAGAGGCCTAGTGATACAGACTCCAGGTCGTACGGCGTCCATGCCCGGTCGCGGTCAGGCTAGACCAACGGCGAACAACAGGAGGGGGAGATAGAAGACACCCCGATTGATCGCACAGGGCAACATCCTTACTGAGATGGCGGCGGTCGCGAATCAGCACCAACCGCAGCCAGGACAGGCCAATAATGCTCGCAATTCGCCCGCCTCGACCATTGACTATTCTCGCGATGCGTCCGCGTCGGCTTCGGAGACCTCAATAGCAGCACCACCTCCGCCGCCTACCACAGCTCCTGCTGCCAAAGGGAAGGGCAAGGGAAAGAAGGGCAGTGGAGGTGCGACGGATACCGTGGATGCTCACAAAGCTCTGCTGTCGAAGATCGCCTCTCTGGAAGCGACCAACACCGAGGATGCGCACCAAAATGCAGAGATTGAAGCTGAGGTGAAGAAGGCGAATCGGGATCTGTCTCAGCTGCTAAATACTTTGGAGCCTCACAACAGCAAACTGGATATCCTGCAGCGCAAATATTCTGAATTGCTCAGCGAGATGAAACGGACCGAGCGCGAACATGTCAAAGCAAAGAAACGCGGAGACCAGCTGCAGAAAGAGAAGGAAGAAATCAGCAAAGACCGGACAAGGGAGCGTGGGTTGAAGGACAAGCTCGAGAAGCTCAGTCGTGAACTACAGAAGGAGAATAAGAAGCTTAAGGAGGACATGCGTGACCTGAAGGAGAACTCTGCGAATCGGAATGATGAACTACATCAGAAGCTGGAAGATCTCGTGCTGGACGTGGAAGAGGTGGTGTCGGATCGGAGATCGCCCGAACGACAGACCGCGGAGCTGGAGCAGGACAAAATATTCCGGGAGAAGTTCACAGCATTCCTGCATCAGTACGAATTGCGAGAGCTGCACTTCCAATCGGTGCTACGGACAAAGGAGCTGGAGATTGCCTACCATTCCGCACGACATGACCAACTCAAAAAGGCGCAAGAGAGTGAGCTGTCAAAGAGCCACCAACTGACACGACAGGTGAGCACTTTCAGCCAAACGGAGAACGAGCTTAGAGGGCAACTAAACGTCTACGTGGAGAAATTCAAGCAGGTATGTCCTTTTTCAGGAATGACCTCAGCGAAGCCACAAACCTGCACCACGCCGACTCCCGCTGAGCATGCCATGTATTTCGTCTGATAACTGACTGACCCCAAAGCAGGTAGAAGACACCCTTAACAATTCCAATGACCTCTTTCTCACTTTCCGAAAGGAGATGGAGGAGATGTCGAAGAAGACCAAGCGCTTGGAGAAGGAGAATCTCAATCTCACGCGGAAGCAAGAAGCCACGAACAAGAACATTTTCCAAATGGCCGAGGAGCGAAGTCAAAGTCAGCAGGCTATTGATCGGCTCACGCGCGAGAATGAGAAGCTCAAGAAGCTATGCCGAGCTATGCAAACGCAGGGGTATGGCAGTACTCCTCATCCACCTGCGCAGCCTGGTGTCCATGACGTGCACGCCGGAGCCGACGAGTACGAAGAGGGCCTCGAAGGCGAGACGGAGAGCGAGTATGAAGATGAAGAGTACGATGAGGATGACGATGGAGAGTACGACGACGATACTGAGGAAGAGGGTATCGACGTACAGCCCAGAACCTATGGACCACCGCCTCCACCTCCGCCACAGATCAATGGCATGTCTGCGAAGGACTTGCAGCAACACCCGCCGCAGGTCAATGGGAACATCAACGGCACACGTCACTGATGTGGCGAGATTCTTTTATCGTACACGCCAGCTTGCGAGGCTTTTGTTCGAAGCACATCCTAGGGACTGTCCGAGCTCATGTACAGCAACATGTTCAAACACCACACGCCGAGCAGCGCAAACTTTCCTTCCTCTCATTCCTCACACGTACGGTGGGGCATACCTTCTCATCTCCCATGCACAACCTCCCCTAGCATCCTCCCCACCCCGCGCTGCAGAACAGATAATGCGCCCGCTGCACATCCTCCCCAGGAAAGTCCAATGCAGTGAGGTCACTAGCGAAGCTTTATGCTTCACGCGCAAGAGCAAAGTTTCCTTCTTCTATACCTAACCGCTTTCGATAGCTGGGTGGGTGAGAGAGAGGGCGTTTCGGGCTTTTTCAGACCCGCTTGTTTTTCCCCTTGAGGTCAATGGGCAGCGGACTAAAGTCACGAAGACATTTCGATTGTGTTCCACATTGTCGTGGTGGATCGGATGTTGTACTAGCTGGTGGGTGGAACTGTTGTGTTGTTGCCGAGATTCAGCCTCGTGTCCCATGGTTTGGAAGTGATACTTGCCGCCTGAAGCATGGATTGCACAAGATGTTAATTTACATTTGTGATGACGGGAGCACAGCAGTATCACATGGCAACGCCCAAGCAATCCTTCTGTAAGGCAACAGTTTCAATTCATCTATTATGCGTTCCATGTCCTCTCAAGTTTCAACATCCCACTCTGCAATACAATCTGAACAACAAAACAACGAAACATGCCGAGCACCAACGATGCAACCCACTACCCACTCAAGCGAGACTTCCAAGCATCCGCTCGCTTGAACCTCCAACACCAAGCTTGGTTGCTCACAACCGGACATCTCTTAAACCCGGCCATTGAACTCCCACCCGATGCTCTCATAGCCGACATTGGCTGCGGAACCGGGATCTGGTCTCTGTCACTGTCACAAAAGCTCTCACCGGGCTGCCGCATCGAAGCATCGGACATCTCGCTCGCACAAGCACCGCCGGAGCCATGGTGGCCATCCAATGTCTCATTCCGCACCCTCGACGTCTTTGAGGACCCGCTGCCAGACGAACTTGTTGGACGCTACGATGTCATACACATCCGGCTGTTTGTGTTTGTGATTGCTTCCGGCAATCCGATACCCTTGCTGGAAAACCTAATGAAATTGCTCAAACCCGGCGGATGGCTGCAGTGGCAGGAATACGACAACAACGAAGTGAGAACCCTGGTCGCTCGTCCTGAGCAGAAAGCGACGGCCTTGCAGGCGGTCTTGGACGAGTTCAAAGCTCTGCAATCGCAGGTTACCACGAGCGGTAGTTGGGTCAGTGACTTCCACGAGAAGATTGAGACTGCGGACGTGGGTGCCGAGTTGGTTGTGCATGAGAGGAGCTGGACGGCGAAGGAGGCTTTGATGATTTGGCAGGATTGCTCGTTCTTGGGGCAGAGGGAGTGGTGTGATGCGTTGAGACAAAGGGGTGGAGAGACGGCGAAGATTGCTGAGAGATTGGAGGCAATGATTGTGGAGGCGGAGAAGGAGTGTTTGGAGAGTGGACGGGGGATTCTGATTGATGGCAAATATGTTACTTGGGTTATAAGGAAGCAGAAGTAGATTGATGTTGAAGTCAGAGTGCAGGATTCTTGCATCGATGCCTTTGTTCTTCTTAAAACACCGGGTCTTTGCAAGTACATCAACGCTCGTGACAGTCAGGCTTATGCTCTCAATAGACCAGCATCTGCCATTGCGGTCGAGATCGTGACAACAGAAAGACTTGTACTGAAGGAAGGAGTTGAGGTCGTGGTTTCCTGGTGCTAAACGCGGCTAAATTGAATTTCCCCACGGCGCGTCGACTTCAACCTCAGATCTCGACCACAGCGCTGTCGCACTCACACAACGACGGCACTGTCACTCTCGCACAGTATGGCCATAACGAATGGAGCGAGCGACGATGCTCTGCTCTCGAAGCCATCAGACGACCATGCCACCCTCGACCGAATCACCTCTGTCTACAACCCGCTCCCGACATACAACCTGCCAAGAGGAGAAGGAGTCCACTACCAGCAGCAATACGCAGACATGTACTTCACGCGGCTAGCACAACTCAAGCCCTCCGTCGAGGCCATAGCGGCGGAAGCCTTCAGCGACTTCGAGATCTCCGGCGAGGCTGCAAAACAGGTGGATCGGGTATTGGATGTACGGCAGGGAACGCTGTGCTGGATCGTGGGCACAATATACATGGAGATGCCACTGAAGCCAAATGTGCTGGACGACATCGGGAAAGAGCATTGGATCGCGGCGCCGCCTGCGAGAGAGAAATATGCGGATGGAGATGCAGATATACCCATGATGTTGGAGGATGAGTCCGGAAGATTGCGGTTGACAGGAGGATTCTTACGAAGTGTGCTGCTTGTCACAGGCGCTATCGTGGCAGTTATGGGTACGGAGAACTCGGACGGTGACTTTGAGGTTTTGGACATAAGAGTGCCGGATCTTCCAAGACAACCTCCGAGGTGGGAACGCGACGATGGGGACGCAGCTCTGCAGGGAAAGAGTCTCAGCAGTCCGAGACCACAGAATGGCAAGGTAGCAATCGTGTCAGGACTCTCGATCAGTGGCGATACTGGCGATACTCTCACCTTGGATCTGCTTGGAGAATGGCTCACAGGAGAAGCGGCATCTCTATCAGATCAGACATCAGCTGCCAGCGTGTCCAGACTCATCATCGCCGGCAATTCTCTGGCACATGCGCAACCAATTCCTACGCGTGAAGAGCTCATTGCCGCGAAGAAGACCAGCCAAAAGAAGTACGGCTACGACGCAGCGTCCTACAATGCTGCACCAAGCGATCGTCTCGACACATGGCTCGCCGGTCTTCTTCCTTCAATTCCCATCACCCTACTTCCTGGCCAGTCAGATCCGACATCCACAGCTCTTCCTCAACACCCAATTCACGCCGCCATGTTCCCTCATTCCCGCGCTTACACCGAGCACCCAGTGCCAGGCCAGACTCACTTGCCGAACTGGTTCGACAGTACCACGAACCCGGCCGAGTTCGACGTCGACGGTTGGCGTTTCTTGGGCGCCGGCGGACAGACTGTCGATGATGTCTACCGCTACGTCTCCGGTGAAGAGCGACTCGAGATGATGGAGGCGATGATGCGTTGGCGCTTGACAGCTCCCACAGCACCAGACACGCTGTGGTGTTTCCCATTCCAAGACGGCGATCGCTTTGTGATGAAGGAGTGTCCGCACGTTTACTTTGTTGGTAACCAACCGAAGTTCGAGACCAGTGTCATTGAAGGGCCACATGGGCAGATAGTAAGGCTCGTCGCTGTGCCGAAGTTCAAGGAGACGGGCGAGATCGTGTTGCTGGATATGGAGACGCTTGACGCTGAGGTCGTGAAGTTCGAGATCTTCGAGAGCGGATGAGCGAAGCGTTGATAGGGGGCTCCTGTCGATAAATGTCTTTGTGCGCGGCGTCGAGTCCGAGACTTATGCTTGGGCTGATATCCAGAACGAAGTGTGCTATATGACCAAGCGCAAACGGCAAGGTACGTGATTCTCTCAGTTTTTCTTCGATTGTCACATGCGAAAACGCACGGTCCGCCTTGCTGGTCGAGAGCAAGTCTTCCGTTGATGAGCTCTTCCAACAACGAAGTTCGAACATCCACCAACCTTTTTCGTTGTGCAGACAATTCTTCCACCACCAATGAGGTCTTACACCAACGAGTATCGAACATCCACCAACTTCATATGAACTGTTCCAACAACGACATTCGAACATCCCTCAACCTCTTCCAGTGCGCAGGCAATTCTCCCACCGACAGGCTGCTACCTCAACGAAGCTCAAACATCCACCAACCTCATCCAGTCGGCCGCTCCGTTGGATCTCTCCTTCACAGCAGCAACAACCAAGCCACCATCGAACTTCATCGTCCCTTGAACACCATCGACATTCGAATATCGATTCTTCGACTTCATCCTCCAGCTACTTCAACAGCTCCCCAGCTAGTCGTATCGACTGAGCCGTTACTTTCAAACCTATACATCTACGACAACCCTCGATCGATGAGATCGAATCCGATACATACCTGCTTCACCTTGACGAGTAAGCAATATCGAGTCGAAAAGCACGTGCAACAAGTGAAGCGCAGCTGACATCGAGTCAATAGGACCAATATACACAAAAATGCCTCCCCGAAACGAAGCAAGCTATATCCGTACCCGTGCCGAGCTCGAATACCTCATCGACGACCAAGTCAACACAAGCCAACGCCAGCTCGTCCGCCGCATCGACATCGTCCTCGCCAAGCTTCGCGAACCTGGACTCACAAAAGAGCGTCGAGCCCTGGGAGCGAGAACGCTCCGCCTCCTCTACGAGGACTTGGAGTATGCAAATGAGAGGATTGTGGCGCTGCGGGCGGAGCTTGTCGAAAGAGAGAGGGCTGTGGCGGAATTCGAAGAGAGGGAGAGGCAGGAGCGGAGGGATCACGAGGAGAGGGTGAGGCGGGAGCGCGCGGCGGCGGAGAGGGAGGTGGAGTTAGGGAGGAGGAGGAGACTGGAGGCGGAGCACGCGGCGGCTACGCGTAGGGCGGCTGGTAGATAGTGGTGAGGAGAGGGTAGGAAGGGCCACATTCGAGATTATGGAATGGACTTTGTGTGAGCGATTCTCGCATGATAGGTATACTCGAGGATATCTCTTTCAGGTCTCTCCGTTATATGTTTGATAGCTGACGCAATGATCTCGTAGATATTGTACTAACCACTGTGTAGATCGAAGAACCGCTCCACGATACAATGGCATGACTGGACTTCAAGAAGATAGAAATAACCCCGTGTCGGCGATTTCCTCCTGAGGGGTATACTCGAGGATGTTCCTTTCAAGTCTCTCCGTTATATGCTCAACAGCTGATGCAATGATGCCGCAGGTATTCTACCAGCCGCTGTATAGAGCGGAGAGACGTATCCAAATGTAATGGCATGGTCGAGCTCCCAAGTGCGTTTGCCCTTCTTGCGTTGAGGTGGTCATCACTTCTGCTCTCTCTCTCTCTCTCTCTTCCCTTCCCTTCCCTTCCCGTCTCTTTCAACTCTTCTCATCAACCACATTCCGTTCTGCTCATCTCTTGAACATTGCCATTCGAGTCACAAACACAACCATGCAGTCCCTCGGCC